>WUAW01003037.1:15518-28914 GCA_017165845.1 Thaumetopoea pityocampa | reverse complement strand
ACACATTTCTAATTTTAATATACTCAAGAGTTTTTTTGTCATTTGCCTTCTACAATACGGACTGAGTTAAAATGTTTCGTATGAATAAAAACTCCTTGGAACCGGCCCCACAAAATTATTTATGAGATCACAGATCTCGATCACAGTGTGTGCAAATTCACATTGTAGTTCGTATCAATCCGTTGTCATCACTTGCGGAATAAGAATTTCTAAAGCGATTCCAAAGTAACGCCGCGAACAATACGCAGTTTGCTATAAACTCTATTGAATGAGCGGTCAGATGGATCAAACCTTCTTGCTGGCGTTAATACACCCGACTTTTTAACCGCGGTCCATCTTTTGGCTATATAACTTCACTACATCCTTGTAAATATGATTTTAAGGAGTTCTTAAAAGTGATATCAAAATGTAAATGAAAAAAAAAATGCAATTACATCATTATAGCCCATCCAAAGAACACCCTAAAGGCGCAATAATTTCATACAAACTGTAATGAAATTTGACGTACCTAATCGATTATTCGAGACATCGTGTCGTTGTTCGCGACTCGAGGTGATTCGATGTAACTCGTTTATAAAGCATGTTGTTTACTTGTCATTAATTTGAATGTCTTGTAATGAATTATATGTTGCCGTTTAAGAAAATTGGTAACATAACAATCGTTTCTGATCATTTTTTATTTTTGCATATTCATCAATCATAATCATCATCAGCCCATAGAAGTCCACTTCTGGTTATGTAACTCTTCGATGATTACCATGTTGACTAGACTAAAGTTCCCGCGGACTTATTGCCTTGAAAAAATACAATAATTCAATGTTGGTAACAATCTTGCTTCAATGTTGTTTACGATTATTGACGATTGATACACGAAACGGTACCGGATTTATATGTCAAGCACCACAGTACAGGCCACCGGAAAAGAATTTTAAGTGATGTTTCACTCGGGTTTCCACCAAAACTCCCCAAACCACCAGACCACAGACCATAAATAATTTCCACTAAGTTGTCAAACACTTGTCAGACGGACTTTGCAGTGAATAAGAGCCTCATCAGAATACTCACCGCGACGCTGAGTCTTTCAATCCGCCGGCGTAGTAGCAACAAGCTGAGATGGGACCTTTGCGGACAGTCCCGTAATGAAATTACTATGGCGATTGTAAACCTTGTTCTTTTTTTTTATTTTATATATTTTATTTGTTTTCTACTTTAACAAAATAACAATCTTAAATTAACAAACTTTATTTTGTGCTTGTCTTGAATAAGTGTTTTCTTTCTTTCTTCCAAAACGGGTAAATATTTGCATAATATCCTTGTTTAGTAGACGTCTTAGAGATCGCAGTGGCTGTTGGTTGAGTCACAGGATAAGGCTGCTGACTATTATCCCGGTGTATGTCTCAGCCGGTTCTCATAACAGCCACGAGACTCTTCTCGTGAATCATTCATTCTCGTGAATTTCTCGTGAAGTGATACTATTATTAATAATAATAACAGCGTCACTCCATCTCTTTGTGGAGCCGGTGTCATTTATTATCCCGGCGCCACACAACAAAACATCGTGTACACATTATAATAATAATTTTAGTTTTCTCTAAATACTTTTTAAACGAATAATTTTTATTTTTTATTATATACATAGATAAGAAAGCTCAAGGTCACGCAGCGAGCAATGGAAAGAGCTATGCTCGGAATTTCCCTGCGAGACAGAATCCGGGATGAGATAATCCGCAGGAGAACTATAGTCGCTAATGTGGCTCAAAGGATTGCAAAACTAAAGTGGCAGTAGGCGCGGCACATAGCTCGCAGAACCGATGGACGTTGGGGTCATAAAGTGCTGAAGTGGCGACCACGAACCGAAAAGCGTAATGCGGGTGGACCCCCGACTAGTTGAACCAATGAACTGGCGAAGGTCGCGGGCAATCGGTGGATGCGGGCGACTCATAGCCGCTCGGTGTGACGATCATTGGAGGAGGCCTGTGTTCAGCAGTGGACGTCTGTGGGCTAATATGATGATGATGATGATATACGTAAGCCTTGATGAGAATCTTTTAAGATAAAAACGCTGAAGTATCCAAAACTAAAACAAAGTTAAGGCGTTTTTTCG
Organism: Thaumetopoea pityocampa; assembly: GCA_017165845.1. Classification (NCBI taxonomy): domain Eukaryota; kingdom Metazoa; phylum Arthropoda; class Insecta; order Lepidoptera; family Notodontidae; genus Thaumetopoea; species Thaumetopoea pityocampa. The sequence continues at coordinate 26,810 of WUAW01003037.1, read as the reverse complement.
TATCAGAAAATGGACATCAGCGAGATATTGAATCTTCGCTCAACGAAGACGATAATTTTATTTTAATTAACAGTAATTTTAGTTCAAAAAATAAAAGTATTTACGATATGGCGCCGGAATAATGGCAGCGTCACTCCATCTCTTCCCGTGGACGCTAGGAGGGCAGCAGCGTTATCCTGTTAGATTCCATTAAAATCTACTGCGATCTCCAGAAGGCCTGTCAAGTGTGGGGATTATACTACGATATATTATAGGTACATCCCTCTTTCTTATCCCTCTTTTTCTGTCCAGCAGAGGACTTCCAGAGCAGAGCAGAACAGAGGACTGATGATGATGAAATTTAAGAATCGCAACATACGTTTGTGGGCCGATATGATGACGACTATGGTGAACAATAAAAAATGCATGTGTTTTCTTAAGGCGTTTGATCTGCAGGAACTTTCGTCTAATCTACGTGGTCGTCATTAACGTTTATTTATTTATTTATTATCTTGATAATGAGCAGCGGTGTTATTCTCTGATGGTGTGACGTTAAGTTTAGGTATGATAATTAATTTATAAATTTCATTGGACTTCTAACTAAATTTGGCCATATTTGGACAAAATGGTTTTCATTCAACGGGAACGATATATTCCGTGCTTAGAACTCAGGAAGTAATTTCGTGAATATCACACAAAATTCTCAAACCAAACTTTAAGCCTATATTATTCTAAAGAAGCAATTAAATTTCGGGTAAAAAAAGACGCTCTGATGGCTACCCCGTATGATTAGTTGATAATTTTCCGTTGGCAACACTTGACGCCCGCGGCGCGGCAGCGGCTGCGATGCGCTGCGCACGCGACAGGCGCACGCCCATTACCCGCATGCGATTGGTCCGTTCAAGCCCGATATCGCTACCAAGCTTTTGCGCGATTACCCACTAATGGTTTTGGGAATTAAAATAATAGACAGAATTAAACTTTTCACACTCTTACATTGAATTATAATAAACGCGTTAAAAAGAATCGGTAAATAGTGTTTTACCATCCATTTTATTATAATATTAAATTATCAATTATAGTATATACTAGTTTTTGCCCGCAGCTCCGCCAGCGTGAATATCGGTTTTTGCGCTACATTTGAAATCCCGACACAATCATAGATTTATATAAAAAGCCTTAGAACCACTTTTACTTGACCACTCGTACCTTAACGGCGGCTATTAAAACAGGGGTCAAGCTGTATCTTTAATTCTACTGGACCGACTGATTTTAATGAAACATGCCGCAGTATATAAGTCGGACTGTAACAGTTTAACCAAAATCTACCTTCTGGTTTTTGCGTGAAGCCCGAACAAGCAAACAAACAAGTAAACAAACAAACATCGACGGATTTGGTTTCATAAGCCCTTAATTAGTCGATCTGAGTAGTTTTTTTTTAAATATCTTTGATTTTTGAAAATTTGACATTTAATAATTTTATAATAGTAATAATAATAATAAAACATTACATTAATATGATAAAAGCAAATATGTATTTGTATAGTATGCATCTGTATAGACGGATAGCCGTCAGTCTGTCTATCTTCTTCACAAGCATCTTTACCTCTAAACTGTTAATTTAGGAGGTAATGCTGAAATTAGGGAGTTAGATAGGTATGTTATCTAAGACAGACATAGGCTGACGATGATGATCACCGTCCAAAATTATTCGGAGTAAAGTTGCGAGTTTTAGCTAGTCTAACTAATATGCGAAAGTTTGGATGTTTGTTATATAAGCATATTTAAACGGCTGAACTGATCGTTTCGATATTTGATACGAACGAATTTGCCCTTCCAAGAAGAGCTAAAGGGCTATATTTAAGCAATAGAATTTCAGTCTATCACCATTCACTATTTTTTGGAAGTTTTAATGTCAATCCATTAACGCAATTTAGAAAATTATTGTTTGAAAAATAAATTTTCTGACGTTGTTTAGAAGTGTTTCGAAATAATTATTTTATAATTTGTAGTAGTTTAATTTTTTTTATTATTTTTCAAGTCCGTGTTTTTTTTTCAAGTCTGTGATATCTTTTAAATTATTTATTCGAATGATATGATGTAAAGGGCATATTAATCTAGGGCATAATGGGGAAATACCGAACAGTTAAGAATTAAACATCTTAATTTAATCACATGTTATTATATTTAAGAAATCAACATCACATATCAAGTACTAAAGATATTATTGTAGCAAAAAGTTATTATAGATCGATCATAATTATAATAACTAAAACATCCGTTTTAAAATATATTTTAATTCACCCCATACTTATGAACAGTTGATGCATTATAAATATGTGTTGCTAACAGATATTTCATATTTTCTTCCATTATTAAATTTACTGTCAAAATCATGTTTGACTCCGTATATTTCAGTTTACGTTATCTGGTAGCTCATTATATTTTTATGTCATGTAAAGAAAGACTTTATTAACTTCACAGACACTATAGACGAACCTATTCATTGTAATAAATAAAAAAAAATACATGTCGGTTCCAAACGAGGCGAGTATTTTAAACAGGTCGTATCAACATTGCGACGCTGTTAATCGTGCCATATAAAGTGGCTTGTATTTACGCTACGCTTATTAAAACAATTTGAATTCAGAACTACAATCTTGCACCACAAGTTGCTTTATAATGTGGAATTTTAAATCGGTCTCGTTGCGATAAAAAATTGATACGATTTTATAAAGCCGACGAGCGATGCAAAGCGTGAGCATAAGAGTCATTGATACCATTTCTAAATAAATTCAATGATTGTATAAAGATATCTACTGCATATCAAAGGAGATGAACGCGAGAAATTAGAAGACACACTACAACAATCGTTTTTCAATTTACTCGATAAGACAACATTTGATAATTGCCTAATATGGGTATCTCTAATTATTATTACCACAGACGTTACAAGTACACAAGTTGCCTCACGGAAATCAATCACGCGCTCTATAAATGGCCTATAAATCTCCTAAGGCCGCACTTGACACCACGTTCCTTTCTCAATCGTACGTTCGATTTTTTACTGTTACAAACCACAATCGGTATCTGTGATCGCAAAAAGAACCGAATCAAAATTCCACGGCGCCCATCTTTTATTTATATCCCCCGATTCGACTAACAGGCGTAATTTTTTCCGGTAAACAATCAGTTTTGCCAGAAAAATGCGAGACGGGAAGAAGACATAAAAAGATCAGGTATTGTCGAAGGAAATTTTTCAGTTTCTTGTTCGGTCCCAACTCATAAATATCGAGATATGATTGGCGAGGACCGCGGTGGAATGACCGACTCGTGTATCGACAGGTACTACGCAAATTCGATAGAACAGTGAACACGAATCGCTTCTTTAGTTAGTTTTTATTGTCTCGAAATAATGGTGTACTAGGATCCCCTATATCTGAACGGTGGGTTTTGCTATTATGCGTGTTCAGCCTGAAGGGACTACTATTCTCTTTAGAAGCATACCTGTTATTGTTATTACTATATTTTTAAGTGTATTTTACCGACTGCATGTGTATAAAATACTAACTGTATCGACTGATCGCCATCACAAGTCAGTGGATATCCATTGCTATATTACATGGTCGAGCGTAGGTTTCTCAAACAAATAAGAATAAAAGTAAACTGTCTTTGAATCAAAACTTCTAATGTTCTTTAGCAAAATATAATCTAAGTTACACTTTTAAGCTATAGATTTGACATAAACTTTTAGACAAGGAACACGAACATTCCATCGGTGGATTACGTGCTCAGACACGTAACGCACGTTGAGAAATGACCTCACTCGGCTCTATCCTCCAATTCTCGATATGAGACGGATACTGCTCCGATCGCGCAACACCGTGTTGCTTTAATATCTAGTTGGAATTATGTCTTATTATGGAATAAGCAAATGACAGTTCTTTAAGCAGTCCCCCACTCTCGCTGCACAAAACGATATTCTAAAATAATTTATTGAGGTCCGGTAAATCGAGACAGCTTGAGAACGAATAAATAGCACGCAATCTTTGAAATCGAAGGGGCTTGTTGTTCCCAAGCTATACTACCTGAGAGATAGCTTGAGAACAACTGATTCCAAGCTACAACTACTGGAAAACCAGCCAGCCAGCCCGCCCACGTCGCGGTAATAAATTCTAGAGCGATTTCCTTAATGGGGCCTACAGGACGAGCAGGAGAACGTTGTGGTTTTAGATGTCCCGCATCACTTCATAGTTGCGCTTTCATTACGGTGTGATAGATTAAGTATTTCCATACGTCAAAAATTCTATCAATTGATGTAATTTGGGTACGGTATTCGTCAAACGAGAGAGTACGCCGCGTTGATAGGAGATGCCTTAATATGGCTGTCCTCGGAGCACAAACTCTGGGACACCCTAAAAGTATTAACTGGATGTCATGGACCAAGATATGATAGTCAATGGGCTTACTATTGAAGATGTTGATGATGTGGCAGAGTTGCGACAATTATTCAATTGTTATTATTAGGAAGGCGAATTCTGCCAATAGTGGCCGAGCGTAACTAGAAAGAAAAAGAAAAAAACTACAGATTTAAACATATTTATTCGCAAATATTACACAAAGTGTATTTCAGTCAAGTTTGAAAAATTGCGTATTAGATTGAAACTGCTCTTCCAATCTATGAAAAATCTGATTAAGGGGTTGGATATTAAATTAGAAGTAATTAAGAAATCTGAAGCTTATAAACCAAAAATCATCCCCCAAATACTGATAGATTGAACTGGAGAACATTGTGCATGAAATTTAAAATAAATAAAAAATGATTTTATTCCATAGTTTCCCGTGTATATTTAAATTCTCAACCGATGCATCATAAACACAGATGGCTCAATTCGACTTCGAGTTCAAGTGGTACATACCATATCGAGTTATTTTAGTTACTCGGTGTTTTATAAAAAGGCACTTTACTCGAATTACTCAGAAAATTTGGAAATTTTCTGCCCATTTGCAGGAACATATTTACCCGAATGCTTTATACGTTTGTAGTTTTTCTAAACCAAATAAGTCTTTTGTTCGTTTGCTTTACAATTCTTTACATTCAAACGAACCCTTGTTAAAGAATTTCATTAAAATAAATGCTATTTTTTAATCATTAAGACTACGATTCAGACTAGCAGGTGGAACGTAATTCGCTTTACTCTGATCTAGACGTAATAGTAGTTTTAGTAAGATGAGAGATATTAATAATCACTCTAAGCTAAAATCTGCTGGTCAGACAATAATATCGAGTGACAGGCTTTCAAATCAATAGAATGCAAAACTTAATATCTATTATATATATTATTAAAATCACGCCTTTATCCCTGGCTCTCCGACGGAGAATCGAACCCTGGTCTCCCGCGTGATAGGCGTGGATCATCATCATCTCCAGTCCATATTCGTCCCCAATAAAAAGGCACGGATCTCCCTTTATCAGGAGTGAAATTAGGCCGTTGTCTACCGCGCTGGCCTGGTGCGGATTGGTAGACTTCACATACCCTTGCGGGAATGTAGGTTTTCTCACGAAGATTTCCTTCTCCATTGAGTGCATTGGTATCTATAATGTAGACTGTGGTACGAGACCGGGATCCAACCCGCGATCTTTCGATCGTTAGTCGTGTCTATAACCACTACTGTACTACAGACAGGGATATTCACTATACTACCGAAGTATTGGGGGAGACTGAAACCACTTCTTTCCATGTACTACGAGCAAAATGACTATCCGTAGCTCACTTTTCGTCCTCGTGGGAAACAACACGTCTCAGGTAGCGAAACACGACGCCGCCTTTTTTATAAAATTCAAAAATGTTAAAGTTCCTCATGGCTTTCTCACAATGATCAAGGGTAAAACAGGTCCATACAAAAAGAGCCCCGCATGCTTGGGTAAAGCTGGCCATCGTCTTGGGTCTGGCCATGCAGCCATCGGCGCGGCAGCTACTGGCTTACTATACTAAAATTACTGTACCAACACATTCTATGTAAAATCCCTAACTATAATTATTTAGACGTGAAACACACTGACTGAATATTAATTTCTACCATAGATGTAGCACAGACACATTCTGAACTATTTCTAATATTTTTGACATATTTAAACCAAATATTTTAGCGATGAAGATATATGAAGATATTATATATGAAGATATATGAAGATATTATATACCTAAATGACCACTGCGGGTTGGCACACTTCACTCAACGTCGAGAAAACCCCTCGGGCACGCAGGTCTCGTCACGATTTTTCCTTCACCGTTTGCAACGAGTGATAATTAATTATTAATACGCGGATGATTAGGGGAGTCCCATGCCCCTGTAGTGAGGATGAATATGGAACTGGAGATGATGGATGGTGACGCGCATGATTTAGAAAAGATTCAGATTTCAAAGGTGCGTTGGCGCATGATTTCGAAAAGTGAGAGGTGCGTTGGTTTCGCACTCAAAATTATTTGGCAATGTATGGTCATACTACTAAACTATCACTGATTCTGAGATATAAACCAAGACTAGTAAGAAATCGGCAGCAAAGAATACATAACACATGTAATGAATAGATAACATAGTATATACAAGGTTTTGATATACTCGTACAGACAATTTTTTTGAATGAATGGAAATAGATAACTCTGGAATACATTTTGTTTTAAAGTGAATGATTTTATTTCAAGGCCTTTCATTATATGCTGAAATTTGGTGCCGATACAATAAATTATTTATTCTTGTATTTTTATAATACCATTATAATAATAATCAATACGATATTATTTATGATAGGTCACGCCATTATCAGTGCCAGTATTACTTGCAAAATCAAATATCAACTGCGTCTTCCATGACGCCTGTCAGACGAAGAGATTATATTTAAAAACTCTCTATTTTAGGGGAGTGACCATTCTCCAATATTGAACCTCTATATTTTAGGAGAGTGACTAATCAATCAAATATTGGATACAAAATCAATCAAATATTTGAGTTCCAGGCTGATAATGACCAATCTTTAGCCAAAAAAATAACAACTTCTTTTGTGACTGATTCGCTACAGCAAGTCAATCACAAAATAGTTATATGATAATATTATAAGAGAGATGACGATGTCAATAGAATGTAATCTGTCAATTTTATTATTAAATCTATGACATAATAATGAAAAAGTCTAAAAAGATAAAATAGATACAAATATTCTAATGTTTAAATTTTGTTTTTAGAATCGTCCATCGGTGAATATGTATTATATATGAGCACCTAGTGAGCAGTTCAGTAATAAACGAATTCAAAAAAAGAACATCAATTTTATTAAGACAACATCATCATTACTGCCAATATAAGAATATCATTATTGTTGCAATATCATTATTATCTAATTACGAGCTTATCTGAAAAGACTCCATCCCAGGTTGTTGCTGTCACATAGGCGGATTGAAACCCTGGTGTTACCGCTCTGGTATTCTAATGAGTCTGGTGGACTGGCTTTTATATTTTCCAGCTGAAAAAGTTTGCTTTAATATTTCGTTGTCTGTAGTAAAGTACTATTCTAACTTAAATATTGTAGCAGGTTTCATCTAAATTGGTCGAGTATAACTAAAAATACAGCCTGACCTCCATATTATTAACTACCATTACAGTACAAGAGGTCAAGTAAAAATGGTTGATGATTTTTTTGTGAAGCTATAATTATTTCTATCTACATTTATATAAAACCGACAATCACATGGGTGGAGCCGCGGGTGAAATCTAGTTTAGTAAATAAATTAACTACCCTCGATGATGCCAAAATATAAAGTGATGATAAAATACTCGAAGTCATATAAAAATACCAATCAGAGTATCACATTACGATGGCCACGATATCGCATTGTGAAAATTATATACAGATAGCATAAAAATGTACTTCAATAATAATTAACTTAAAAAATGTTTCCACAATTTTCACTAGACTAAACATTTTAAGCCAATCTTTTTAAATATACGTACACTTTTATTTATTTATTTTTTTATACTTCATACATAAAACATATACAGGCGGACTTAATGCCTTAGGAATTTTCTACCAGTCAACCTTAGGGTAGAGCAGAAATAAATAAAAATACTGACTTTTTTTTAACTTACTTTTTATAAACCTTTACTTTTTATGTAACACATATTTTATGCTAGTATTGCTTTTACAAGTTTTTCATTGCTGTGTGACGCTGGAATAATACTCAGCGTCACTCCATATCTTCCCGTGGATGCTGTATGAACCAGTTAATAGATGTACTAGGATAGTGGGTAGCAACGATATCCTGTTATTCAATCAAAATCTACTGCGATCCGAAGTGTGCAAGAATTGTCAAATCCCTCCCTTTTCTACGATCCAATAAAATTGGTAAACTAACTTAAAAAAAGTACTGTGGTCTCTGCCTACCCTTATGGGATATTGGCGTGAGTGTATGTATGTATGTACTAACTTAAAAATTCTGATTATTAAAATTCATGACATTGTACAACTAACGCTTCAACAGATATGACTGTAACTTTACCACACTAAAATAAGATTCAAAATAGCATAACAACTTATTCTGTTAACCGTACTCGTCTCGCAAGAAGTAGCGTGGAATATTACCGTGCTCGTTAATGACGTGCGTTTCTGCGCTTTAATTGCGATCAAACAGACAAACAAGCACAATTATACCGCCAAAAGAATCTTTAATATAAAATAATAAGGTTTATATTGGTCTGATCAATATACAAGTTGAGGTTGTAACAAATGTTTTGCTTCATACACCATATGAAAAATGTATGAACGTTCACCCTTGTAAAAAGCGAACGTATTGTGGCCGACGGTGGTGTCCGCTTTGACGGTGTTTCATAACAGATTACAATAACCAGTAACTAACTGAATCGGTGAAATAGATTATTTTGTAAGATTAAGCTCGTCGCAATGTTTTTCGTGTATGAAATATTGTCATGGTATTGCATGATATTAGAGGTATACATTTTTTGTGACTTAAATTAACTGAGAGTCACTCAACTCGCTAGCATATTGGGTGATTTTTTGAAATTATAACCGGAGTTTCGCTTCGTTTCGCTTCGCTTCGCTTTGCTTCACTTCACTTCACTGCTCTGCACTGCACTGCACTGCACTTTACTTCACTTCGGCATAATTCCATATTACCCAGCGTTCCCCATAGAAGGATGAAAATCTTAAGCTCTTCTTGAAACAAAAAAGTCTGTGTTACCATTAGGCACAATACTTATATTTATGTAAATTAAGAGAAATGTATTCTTCAAATTCGCTCCCAGGAGCTGTTAGCTAAATCTGCCACCAGTAAAAATATAATATTAGGTTACTTTCATCCTCCCATGATTAGAGTTCACAAGCCGCTGATCACGATCACCAAAGGCCCATGCCCCCTCCCCCGCCTAATTAACATCATAAGTAATTCACTCTACCTCAGTCCGATGGTGGCAGTCGGGGTCGCCTTGTTATTGTCCTGATTACCAATTGGTTCCAGACGCAGACGCCGCCAGGTACGTGCCCAATTTTGGTGGCTAAATTAATATAGAGTATACTAATTCCATTTTTTTGTGTTTCAGGAATTCGGGTATAATATTATAAATCTATGTCGTTTGTTTGTTTGTTCAAGCATCACGCGAAAATAAATGTATCAGTTTTACATTTTTAAGTCCACGTGGGCCAAGTTGCGGGAAATAACTAGGTCAGGAATAACATTGTACAAATACAGATCAGATATGGCATGGTCATCACATACGGTGATGATGTTATTAACAACGTTGATGATCACATCACGGTTACCGATGTGGTAGGAATGGCGGTATAGAAAAAGGGACGATCTTTTTGCCAAACGGTGTTATGTCTGACGGGGCTAAAATCCTTCCATTCTTTGATGAGGGAACATTGTATATATGTATTTTAAGTTGCTATGAATTTTCCTCAGCGTGATTTAGATTCTTTGACTATGTCGATATTTCGCCATCTGTCGAGGATGCGTAGCATTATGTAACAAAGGAAGTCTCTTCATAAATGTAATTTTCGTGAAACGTTATAAACATTTACTAGGTATTTTAAAAGGCTTTTAGCTTTCAGAAACGTGTACTAGTTAACAGCAAGAAGCATTTTGTTACATCAAGTGTTATGGATACGTTAATTGCTAAGTAGTATCCGTATATACTGAAATAAATAGCTAAATTAGGAACTATACAACAGTATTTACATACAATCATACATATAATCACGCCCTTTTCCCTGGCTCCATGACGGGGAATTGAACCTCGGTCTCTCGCGTGACAGGTGGGGATAGTGACCACTATGCTACTGAAGAACTGGGGTAGGCAGAGACCACTTCTTTAAACTTGCTTCGAGCAAAGTGGCTATCTGTAGCCTACTTTTTGCCCCCGTCGGAAACGAGAAGTGTCGGTGGCGTACCACACAATAGTAATTATGTCGCTATTATTGTTTCCATGAATGATTTATCAGTACAATAAAAGAGCAACGGCAAACACGTGTATTGCAGCCACTTTTTAAACCAGTTCAGGCTTGAATAATTCAGAATTTACGTATTTTTCACTTTCTCCTTTATACCAAATATTATTACATAAGAATAAAAATATTACTAGACTGGTGGAGATTAAACTTAGACTTTAAATCCGTTGATGTTGACATGTTGATATAAAATTTAAGTAAACAACAATAATTGAAATACCGTTTTAATTTTGATAAATCGTTTAACTCTAGAAATTATATTATTGGACTCTTATTATTATTATAAATTCGAAAGTTTTATGATGATAAAACTTTCGAATTTATAATTCAATTGAATGGATGCATTCAATTGAAACAATTTTGATGAAATTCGTTATGTAACAACAACGTTGTATAAACATACTGGTAATCTAGAATAAAATACACAATTTACACAATTTTTACCAAAATACCATCCACGCAGGAGAAGCCGTGAGTGAATAGAAGTTTTTATAAAATGTCTTATAGTATTTTATTTTACAAAGCGCTCTCCATACCTGCGCAGCCTATTGGAAATTCCTGTACAGAATTATTTCGTGACAAAGCATGCATTTTTCTTATTAATCAAAGTACTATCCTCCTTCGGGGTGCTACCTGTCCCCCATATTACCTCATTGGACCTTTCTTTAGTCGCTTACCGCTAGTGTCCAATCAATTATTGGACAGGGATTTACAATTAATCAATCAATCAGGTCAGGGAGTACTTAGTCTTTTAGCCTGTCCGGCAAATAGACTTAAGTATACGGGTAAGCGAC
>WUAW01003037.1:2169-13778 GCA_017165845.1 Thaumetopoea pityocampa | reverse complement strand
AAAATTCAGTCTAAATATTATATCAGAATAATCAAAATATTTTTATGGTTGAACGTACGGAGTTTTTGAACGAGAAGATGTTAGCCGGTAAACTGCTCTATAGACAGAGTAAATACCCAGGGACGAAATCGTTCCCAGACTAATAATGAAAATTACTTCTTTTTCTATGGATACTCCTAAATAAATACATCTCGTAAATAATGTATGTAAATAAAGTAATATTAACAAAGAGCATTCAACTTTTCATCTTTTTCAATTGTGTTGAATGCTTTATCCTTCATTTTATCTGCCCTTGACGGTCACCCATCTATAATCTAACCGCTCGCGACTTTGCTTCTTGATTTGGCTTAGGATTCCAAAACCTTATTTCCCTTAGTCTATGTAAAAACGCCAATATTTATATAATTTTTAATTGATTGATTTTGTTACAGTTCTAAAGTATCTGCTTTTTATAATGGGTATTCACCAGAAAAAAATCTACTTACTTTTGTGCATTTAAGACCTCCGCCTCATATCACTTGATCTTTCAACAAAAATAAATACTATTAAGTATATCGTATTGAATGGTTTGTAGCCAGCCTAACTCCAAGAGCTACCGACACGTACACGTACACGTACACGTTATCTAAGAGATAACAAATATCGATCATAAAATAGCGATAACCATACAAGAAATAAATCTCCAATTTATTTAGCATCGTGGAACGGCTTAAAATTCTTCATTTCATTATGGCTTGCAAATATGTAGTTTTTGTTAAAGAAATATGATATAATTGATACACGTTATGATCATAAGTCTCGGGAATGAGATAAAACAAACATGGACGGCATTACTAAGATATACCGCCATTAGTATAAAAACAAATCCTTTGTCTATATTTAGAGGAAACAAAATTAATATGCTGTTAACATCTGTAACGAAATAATTATGCATTAGTTCATAGAATAATAACACCATTAGTTTATAACACGACTAAAATTAATCGCCGCTTTATTACTATATCTATCTCACTCTATCAACTACTAGAATAACAATCTCAACTACTAGAATAGCCCACCTTCATCGTCATGACAAAGAGATGACGATGTTAATATATTCTTAGTGCATCAACCATCATCAGAATAATTATAACAAATATTTGCCAAAAGCATGACCTCGACTCCATCACAAAAGCTTAACAGCAACTAGGCAATATTTTAGTTCAATTTTTAATGACATCGATTTGATGAAAAGCTTTACATAATTTAAATACTATTGAATACAAATATACCATTGAACCTGGTGTCGCGGTCTAAACTCAAAAGAAGCTCATTCTTAACTCATGGCTACTTCTTTGCTTTCTGAGTTCTTCTTTTTGCCATATGACGCCGATATAGTAATAGCGTCACTCCATATCTTTCCGTTGATATTGTGAGAGTCAACTACGAAATGTACCAGGATAATGAGGAACAGCGTTATCTTGTTATTCTATCAAAATCTACTATGATATCTCTTGAATCTCTTGGATGGATCTCTTGGATGGCCACTTCTTGTCCCACCTTTGCATTGAAGTCCCCGTTCAACACCGTGATTTAAGTTAAAATATATATTGCTTCAGAGATGTCACATATAACCTAATTATCATCAATCTTCTACGTCAACCTTAGAATACGTATTTAATAATTCTGAAAATAAGATATGCAACCCAGCTTGAAAGCCTCGTTTTTTTGGCACATTGCCAACGAGGGACCTAGAGACAAGAAAACCGACTAATTTAGGATTTTTGTTGTCCTTCCCGATACAAGGACAAGTTGCCGTAATTGAAAACTGCTTTTGTCCTAAGATTACAGTAAGTCACAAAATGTGCCAGTGGAACTTGCCAAACTAATTTCCACTAAGTTGTCAAACAGCTGTCAGACGGGTATACCGGTGCTGTAAGTCGACTGCAGTAAATAGGAGCCCCATCAGTATACCAGCGCCGGAACGCTGGAATTTTTTATCCACCGACGTTACAGCAACAAAGCGAGACGCGGCCTTTTAAGACAGGCGCATAAAAAAATACTAGGAGATTGAGATTTACATTTTGTATATTTTATTTGATTCATTCTTTTCTTATCTCTATTTGTTGTGCTTGTGCTGAATAAACGTTTTCTTTCATTCTTTATTTTTCTTTATTTCTTTCTTGCTCAATCCTTCCTCAATTCATCCTTCAGCAAAACAATCTTATCGTCGTCGTATAGTAAAGTATAATATGTGAATGTACACATGTTCTGGACGGACGTCCAGAACATGTGTATATTCACATATTATACTTTACTAGGTTTAGTTATTTTTGTTGATTGCTTGATCTGTTTTAGAAACTGAGAGGCAGCATGCGGCATCCCACTGGATCTTGGTGTGGGCGCGAACCTGTAACAAAACATATATTAATATTTATGGAAAAATCAAATATTTCGTTCCCAATTGAGGGAACGTCGTCAGTGATCAGAGTTTTCAAAAAGTATCTTATTAATTATTATAAATGTTATTTTTATATTGCTCCGTGGCAAGGGCATCATAATAGATCTCCGAAACGTCCGCCAAGCGTAGATATATGCCAAATCCCTTCTGTCGTGGTCTTTCACTAATTGTTGTTGTTGATGATGATGATGATTATTGACCTATTAAAAAACAGAGCACAGAGTACAATAGATGAGCTTATTACTACAATATAAGCAGTGTCTTCCAAGCAACATTTAAATGAAACGGAGAGTATAAATGTGTTTTGCGTTGATAATAAATAGTATATAATGATAATAATACAATATAATATGCCACACTAAGCTTATGGCCCCATAGTATTATACTTAAATCAACTCTTAATTCTTTCTATATAAATATTTCTTCTTCTATATAAATATATCTTCTATATAAATATTTTAAGCACCATAAGTAATCCTTTTTAAGCACAACTTTTTAAATAAAGAATTTATTATAGCTCTGGATAGTTGTCATTTAGAGTCTTCCAGAAATCAAGCACAGCTCTCGGCTTAAGCTTTACATTGTTGAAGCAACAATCTTTCGGATAATAAACTTTTGGGCTAATTTTATACTTAAAATTAATGCCTTAAATTAAGATGGGAATTGACACACGGAGTTATTGCAATCATTACATTGTATTAAACTTGAATTTATTATTTTCGCAGCCGCTGTCATCGTTCTTATATTACGCATCTGTTGGAAATGAGCAACAAAATTATTATTTTTTTATGAGTATTACTTTAAGGGAGCAGTTATGACACAATTATGTTTCTAAGCCGTCTCATAGAATATTAGCACTTTCGCTGCCAATGACGCACTAGCACGTGATGCAACGTCTACGATAAGAATTCAATCACACACCTGCGTGTGGTGTAGAGAATTGTCTCAAAACACGATTGAGCGAGAACATTTGTTAAAATAAGTAAATGGCTTTTCGGAAAAAAACCCATTTCTAGGGCGAGGCAATATCTGTCAACACATTCTCATGTGGTTTCTAACGTGAGACAACAATAGAAAAAGACCAGTAGGCTGAAATATTCGTGCTATCTATTACCATATTAACAATGTCATCTAATGCCAATTGTTTTTGAGTAGCTAATATCAATATAAATGAGCTACTTAACATCAATCATCATCATCATGATCTACGTCATCTCACGTGGGAAGTTATCTTATTTCCAGTGCAAACTCGAAATAGGCCAAGCAATGCTCGGTTGCCCATGTACTCCAAAAACCAGAAATGCGAGTCCGGTGTCAAATCAGCAACCTCATGATTGTAAGGCAATTAATTGCTTACCATACCATATGTATTTAGTGAAGAGGTTGAGAGTGCATTGGTGTTGTAGCGGTTTATACATGGCTTACGATCGAAGGGTCGTGGGTTCGATCCCGGTCACGTACCACTGATTTATTATTTGTAATTCATGTACGCTCTATATTGTAGACACCAATGTACTTAACGGAGAAAGAAAACTTCGTGAGGAAACCTGCATGCTCATATGGGTATGTAAAGTCTACTAACCCGCAATAGGGCAACGCGGTAGACTACGGCCTAATCCCCCTCCTGATCAGGGGAGGTCCGTACCTCTGTAGTGGGGACGACATGGACTGGGGATGAAGGGGTTGAGAATTCGCGTGAGCCAAATTACAATTTACGCTTCCCATATTTTTATTCAAAGTAGATCATCTAGCCCGTGGAAGTCCACTGTTGGACATGGTTCTACTCCTTAAAAGGGGAATTTGCCATGACCTCCATGCTTGGCGCCTACCAAACCAAACGCCAATTTGGAGATTGCAGTAGATTTTGATTGAATAACAGGATAACGCTGCTGCCTATTATCCTGGTATATCCCTTAGTTGGTTGTCACGGGAAGAGGTAGAGTGACGCTATTGTTACACCGACACCACACAACACATCAAGTTATTGCTTTATCACTATTTTGATAAACCAATTACGATGATCGAATAACAGGATGACGCCGCTGCCCTTCATCCTGATGCATCCCTTAGATGATTCTCACAGCATCCACGGGACGATGTAGGGTGACGCTATTATTATACCGGCATCACATAGCAATATGACTAACACTCATATGTAATTGTAATATATATGTATAATAATAATATAATATCCTAGATACCTTCACATACACATTGATGTAGGTAGTGGCAAATTAGAAAATCCTCTATCTTGGATACTAGACAACGATATCCATACTTATATAGATAAATACTAATAAATATATAGATAAATACATCAATGACTCCGATACAAACATTTATGCACATCACACAAAATTTACACCTACCGGTATTCGAACCTGGGACTCGTTGACACAGAAAGCAGTGTCACTAGAACTGTACCAGTCAGTGGTCCAATATACCTATCTATCCTTACTAATATTATAAATGCGAAAATAACTCTGTCTGTCTGTGTGTTCCGCAATCACGCCTAAACTACTAAACCGATTTAAATGAAATTTGGTACAGAGATAGTCTAGAGCCTGAGAAAGGACAGAGGCTGCTTTTTAATGCAAAAAAGATCTATAAGGGGTTGAAATAGGGGATGAAGGTATGTATGGAAATTACGTCATTTTTAAAGCTAGAAGCTTGAAACTTATTTTTTAGGCTTTTGATTAGATATAAATAAATACGACATTCAAAGTTTGTAAAAATTTTACCCTAAAGGGGTAAAAATAGAGGAAGAAAGTTTGTGTGATGACTTCGGCAAAAAAGCTTACGGCCCAGAAAATAAAAATATAGAAGAAATACAGAGAATTACGGAGTCATTACAAAATGTGAAACTGAAATTAACGCAAGTAAGAAACTTACCAAGCGCCGCGCGCCATACACAATGAGCGCTGCGCCGGATCTACGAGTATGTTTGTTTCGGGATTTCTCAAGGAACAGAAAACCGACATTGACGCGGGTGGAGCCGCGGACGAAAGCTAGTAATAAATAATTATTATTGTGTTTGACACTAGAGTACACTGGTGGTGTAGTGGTTATAGACACAACTCACGATCGAAAGGCCCACTGAGTTATTTCTAATTCATGTGCGGTCTACATTGTAGACACCAATGTACTGACACTGTAGCTACAGTCTAGCGTAGGTAACTAAAATCAAGCTCGGCCAGAGCTGACCTTTACTGCCACTGTAGCAACCAGCCGTCAAATATACGCGATAATAATGACTACAGTTGTAATTCAAAGTAAATATAAGCACCAAATGTAAACTCAATAAACACCACTGACAGCCCTTCAACCTGTCGGCGCAGTGGGGCGCAACCCTCAACTGCGAGGCCCGATGACACCGACCACCCGTGGGACATATCTAATCCGCATTAACTATTATAAAATCTACTATGTTATGCAATAATAAATTGAAAATATATGACAACCCATTAAAATTGAATTCTATCGCCCGCGTATACAGTTCAAATTGAATTCACGATTTCGTAGTCAGTTAACATATGGCTGCATATTGAAGACCGAGAATGGTTTCTCGTTAGCGAATGCGCTCGTAGATAACGGTAAGTATCAATGATAGGGATTACATAAAGTTAATTTGGTCGCGTGGCGGTTCAACCCTAATCTATAGTTTTTTTTCGTTTTTTTTTTTTTTTTCATAAAAGAAGGTTGTCAATCAGAGGTCGTTTGTGCGGAAGATTAGAGAATGCAGATAGGAAATATGTTTCTGTAGATACAGTAGAACTTTGGTACGATTTTTACATAAATTTGTTTTTTTTTTCGATCCAAATTCAAAAAGATTCTTATAATATTTTGATTCTATACACAAATATTACATGTATTGGTGAAGTGAAGGTGAAGTGGTGATAGACACGGGTTGCGATCAGAAGGTCGTAGATACGATCCCGGTCCCGTACCACTGAGCTATTTCTAATTCATGTACGGTCTATATTGTAGACATTAATGTACTTAACGGATAAGGAAACCCGCATTGCCAAAATGGGTGTGTGAAGTATATCAACCCACACTGAGCCAGTGTGGTAAACTATGGTCTAATCCCTCGCCTGATCAGGAGAGATCCGTGTCCCTGTATAGGGGACGAATCTGGACTGGGGGTGATGATACTAATAATACATTTTTTTTCGGTGACGTATCAAACTCCATACACGGCCTGCGAACATCTTTGATTTGAAACATATGAATACTCTATTCCGACTGTAATATTTGATGTGTGGCTTTGGGTAATATACAACCGAATGAATGCTTTATATGGGTCTTCTTAGGGTAAAACCTTAGGAGCCTATAAAGCTCTAACTATTCTTGTCATTAAAATGAATCCGAGGAGGCGAGGATTAAAGTTTGTATAGAAGAAATCGCATATTGCGATAAGACCACCCAATGTATACTTCCTATTTCTTGTTTACTATGTTTGTAAAACGTTTTATATTGGTTTACAATAAAAAGTACTGTAGTCTAATCCCCGGGAAAATTTTCGAGTAGGAAATCAGACTACACGGACGAAGCCGCGGGCGAGGATTAATGGCAAATAAATCACCGAATAAACATGACATAAGATTCTCACATCATTATACGCGCATTTGCGGAGCTCGTAAACAAATAAACACATTAATAACAATAGGAAACTGCGCAAGTGCTTGTCACCACATCTGTTACTGATGAAACCAGTTTAATTTGGCCAGAGTCACACTTTTAATGGTAATCGGATAGGGGTCACAAGGACTGGACGTGATGTCGCAAGTGTTATACGTTGCGGTCCAAATGACTTGTCACACATAAATAATCACGTAATTGGGACGGTTGAATCACAACATCGTGATTTGGTGCTCCCTTCACTGTAAATGTTGGGGAGAATTGGATTGTTTTGTAATTACTTTCGTTACAAACATTTATTTTACACTAAACATCGACCCTTGGAACGATGAGCTTTTTTGTTTTTTTTTTCATGACTATTATCAGCTCGTGGAAGTCCATTATTGGGCATGCACCTCCTCTCTAAGAAGGTGGGGATTACCATAATCTCCACGCTTGACAGGTGATTTAGGGATCGCAGTAAATTTTGCTTAAATAACAGGACAACGCTTCTACCCATTGTCCTGGTACCTCCCTTAACTGGTTTTCACAGCATTCTAGAGAAGAAATGAAGTGACTCTCTTATTATTATGCTGGCGTAATACAGCAAAAAGTTCTTAAGGGGCGTGTCAATCTTTTATTGACGGTCAGACTTCACCATTATATTTGAGGCCTCGGGATCCTCTGTGGATAGCCTAACGACTCTCCTCAGTACCTAGCTCTTGACTCTTTAGAGCACTTCTCATGGGGGGACTTTAGGCTTGCGGAACAGCTCTGCACATTGAGGTGCTTTCAACGGTGTGCACAGCCGCTGCCCTTTCGGGGATCAGAAATACCAACCAGATGTTGTAACCGCGGGTATTCCCACACGTATTAGCAGTCGTGGATAGAGTTGCCAGGCCCTTAAATATTTAAATGCTGTACGCGGCGCTATACTAAGCCGGATTTGTTACCTTTTTTTAAACCGGACATTCGTTTTAAAAGTTATACACAACTTAAAAAATAATTAGGTTTTTTAATACATAAATATTAAGTGAAAATTAATCTCAGTTTTGTTACATAATTCATTACTTATCATTCCGTATTGCTTCGCTCACTCTGTAGCCGCTAGAAAAGTTACATTAATAAAAGCCGAACAGGCCAATCATATTTTAAGACTTCAACGTTCTTCGGTTTTGCAAATTTCGATGTATATAATACTAACTAATATTATATAATAATATTGATACTATAAATTGTAATTTATACGCTAGTAGTAGTATTTCATTTTTGTAAAAAAAATGTGGTAATTCGCACAAGAATTAACCTCATAACAATGTAAATTATCTATAATAATATTGGTACTATAAATTACAAAAAGAAAATTGTGGTAATTCGCACATGAATTAACCTTATAGCCTCTTTGAAAGCCAAGAATCGAATTCAAAACTACGTTCAGAATTATCAAGCGTTCGAACCATAATGACAATGTTTGTACCTATTTACATTTATGCCACTTATCGTACAGTGCCATCTAGTATCAAACATTGTAACCAAATCATAATTCCCGTCTACCCCACATTTAATAATAAATATTATCAGACGTGTTAGGTCGAAGGGCGCATCAGATAGGGTCGCTCTCAAGGGTGGCATATTGCGTGCACAGATACACTGTTGTAATAGTTTAATTGGGTGCACTTGGTATTTTTATTTAATAGAATTCTACTTATATCACCAAAATAATTTTACAATCATCGTGGGTATATTTATATTGTTAACTAGCTGTTGCCGGTGACTCTGCCTGCGTAGACCATTTAAGAATTCAGTAACCTTCCGAGGATCCTCGAGTTCATAAATTCAATAAAAAATGACAATATCAAAATTTCTCTTTTCTAACCAATTGCAATAAAACAAACTATAATCAATATATGAGCGGAAACCGCGTCAAAATGCGTTTAGTAATTGTTGCGTGATCTTATTTCAGAGACAGATTAAAATTCATAAATTAAATTTCGATCTCTATATCGATAAGAAAGTACATATATCCCAAATGAAATTTTCGAAAAATATTTTGTATACAAATTTAGTTCAGTTACAATAGATAGTAAGAATAAAACAATAATTAACTTAAAGCTATAAATATTCTAAGAAGGGTACACCTTTTATCGGTCGGTAGGGGGCCCGTTACGCCAACCACATTTCCTTGTTGTTCGTTTCTATTGTTAAACGTTGAACTAAATAGTGGCCAGCGTTCTGATCGCCTATTGTGCTGACCAGGCGGTCCGCTATCTCTGAAAACTTTGTGAGCTCTTGCTCCCCAAAGTCCTAAAGTTTCTTCGCTTGAAGCACTCAGCACCGGAACCGCAGTTTGTCAATATTGAAATCAAATACATACATTTTTCACCGCCATTTGAGATATTGTTCTTAAATTCTCACAATCCCTGCTATGGCTCATAACCAACCGGGTCCTTTATAAAAAAAACGTTATTTCATCGAATACTTTCGTAAAACGGTCGCGTTTTAAATCTTTTTTTTTCACACAGTCTTGTCGAGACATAAATTTGAGTAAACAAAAACTCTTAATGTAACGCATCATCCTTAAATGAGCGTTTAACTAAATTTTATGGGCGCGCTATCGGTCGCGGTAGCGACCCCCGCCGCGTTCATCGGAGTCGTTTTTACGGAGATCCCCTTTTTTTTTCGAGAAAATTGAATTGTCATTTTGTGCGTTTACATTACTGCCATATACCTGACGGTATATTATACATATCGCTAATGCGATCGACAAACTTCTTGTATGCTTGACGCAATATACATTTCTTATGCGAACTTTATATGCTTGACAAATTGAAGTACCTACTATTACTAGAGTTATAACTCAATGGCTTGATGCAATATACTCTTCTTGTTTAATCTATGTCAGGGTCTGCAGTGATTACGAGAGTGCGGCTGGAAGCAGGTTCTAATAAATGTCAACAGTCAGAATATAGAAATTTTAACGATCATTAGTGGTATTATGTATTTTTTTACGCAGAGTAATCAGAACTACCGCAAGTTGCGGGACAACTTGCTGACAAAAACTGCGACGACCTTCGTTAATACATTACGGGCTTCTGGACCCATTATGAATAATTTACAATCGTTGTCTGGCACTTCTTCACATCCTTTTTACACTTAATCCCCCATCTGACATTTACTTATTCCACCTCAGCATTCTGAAGGTGCTCACATTAATATGAGCGAAACCTATCACCTTCCATCCCGCAGATCACTCTGGATGGACGACTTAATATTCTTGTAAAGGTATTCCAGCCTATTCCGAGTCTATCACGGCTGCCACCCTTATACGAAACCAATGAAGGGTGTCTTTAATTTGTAAATAAGAAATCTTTTAGTTATTATTTGAAATAAAAATCATGGAACTGATCTTGTTCTGAGTGGCAGTATCAATTCCAGGGCTTCTGCTGCCAGAATTTTATTTTGGACGATTGATTGGTACAGTGACAGTGGTCGTGCTTTCTGTGCCAATGAGTTGAATCCTGGTAGAGACAAATTTCGTGTTATCACACGAAGACAAATGGACAAATGTTTGTGTCCGTATCGTGGACGTATTTATCTATATAAGTATGTATATCATTGTCTAATACCTAAGATACAGGGAATATTATTTACTATTTTTTTAGTTTGCATAATACTCTAACCTATTTTTTTAGTTTGCATAATCTTCTACATATAGTATTAGTATTATGTATATATTTAATAAGAAATTTAGTGAGCATCTAGGAATCTAGGAATTTATGGATTTTAGGCATTTGGAATTTATAAATTCATCTACCAATACTAGTTTAAGTAGGAGTTTTTTAAGACTGCTTTGTGCAACTGATGTATGTATACTGACTGTAAAGATGTAAAATGTGATCACAAAGAACTCAGCAGTACACGTTATCAGATTGTCACATTCCGAGCACAGAATATATCTGTTATTGTTAGTTTTCCATTATGCGGTGTAATTGAAAAACGTTTTACACATCTATGTATTATTAAATACTTATTTTAATTAAATTTGTGTATTCTAAGAGTACAGTGCAATTTGCTTTATATATTATTATTATTATTTAATTTATTTAAAACATAACTGTGGAATTCTGACTGCCATCAATCATATCATGTTTATACAATCCTGTCCATATAAAGGTTGTCTAGAGGAAATCGTAATATAGAATATATTTACTAAAATGTGTGAAACTGGTCTGCGATAAAAGAATATTCTATTCTATAATTATATAAAAAATCCTTACCTTCAAATGATTGAACTGATTCAATTGGTAGATTTTGATAAAAAGCTTACTTTACTTTACTAGTAACACTGATCTAAGCACAAAACAAAACCTTTCTTTTATTCTGTGGGTCTAAGTATGTACATAATAAATCACAGAACATAGAAGGGTTAGAAGTATAATGAAGCGCTCCTAGTACTAAAACCAGTGTCGCCGCCAAGTACACATTCAAACACGTGTATATGTTTCTACACAGAAAACGCTGGCAATTGATTCGAAATATAAAGGGCACG
>WUAW01003036.1:58114-77800 GCA_017165845.1 Thaumetopoea pityocampa | reverse complement strand
TTTGAAAAAATCGACTTTAGGTTACTCCCTTACAAAACGCCAATTTCATATGTTAGGACCTAATATATATAATATTACGGAGCCAAAAATAAACTTTTTAGAAATTTTGTCTCTTTGTCTGTGCGTTTGTGCACGCTAATCTCAGAAACGGCTAAACCGATTTGAATGCTGTTTTTACTGTAGCATTATGGCAAGCTTCCTTTAACATTTGGTGTTTGTTTTATATATCTATCATTAATCATTCATTCTTATTAAGATTGGAGAAAATTAATTATGTATAATTTCGCTCTGACCGAATGCCCACGCGGACGGAGTCGCGGGCACAGCTGGTATTTAATATGTTTCGTAATGTTAATAATTATATTTTTGTTTCCAATCTGGTCACGACATAATTGTACATTTTGTTTCCAAAGTGATCACGAAATAATGATACATTGCTCTTGTTTCCAAAGTGATCACGATATAATGACACAATGGTGTTGATTCTGTTGTAACAGAACTAAACTAAATTTAGTCCCTCCCTATCTTTTTCTAATGCTAAACGCCAGAACGAGATAGCTACAATTTTAGTGCTGTCAATTTCATTTAGAAACGTCAAAATTAAAAGATTTAGACGCGATCTCGGAACATACGGACTAAAGACACGCAAAAACAGAAAATTTTTTGAACCGTTTGACAGAAACGTATTCGACACTCGTTCACCGCGGACGAACACGCGCAACCGTGGTTCTGTGTTTTCGGCACTGCAGTATGTGTCAGGCATTTTCTGCACGAAAAAAAGATCGGTATTCGCTATAAACGTTTGCTATCTGGTTTTGGCGTTTGACATTAGAAAAAGATAGGGAAGGACTAAATTTAGTTAAATTCTGTTATAACAGAATCAGCACCATTGCTTTTGTATTCCAACGTAGCCAAAATATAATGATACTTTGCTCTTGTTTCTAACATGATCTCGATATAATGAAACATTGCTCTAGTTTCCAACCTGGTAACAATATAATTATTCATATCTCTTGTTTCCAACATGATCAAGATATAATGATACATTGCTCTTGTTTCCAACGTGGTAACAATATAATTATTTATATCTCTTGTTTCCAACGTGGTCACGATACAATGATACATTATTGCTCTTGTTTCCAACATGATCAAGATATAATGATACATTGCTCTTGTTTCCAACGTGGTAACAATATAATTATTCATATCTCTTGTTTCCAACATGATCAAGATATAATGATACATTGCTCTTGTTTCCAACGTGGTAACAATATAATTATTCATATCTCTTGTTTCCAACATGATCAAGATATAATTATACATTGCTCTTGTTTCCAACGCGGTAACAATATAATTATTTATATCTCTTGTTTCCAACGTGGTCACGATACAATGTATCATTGTGTGTGATACTTAATTGATACATTACCGCTGTTTCTAACATCCTCACAATATGATACATTGCTCTTGTTTTAAAAATACCAACGATATAATGATCTCTTGTGATGCTCTTGTGATGTGATTGATGTAATTCTTGTGATGTGATGCTCTTGTGTTCCAGATGACACATATTTTTATTTTCCAGGTGGTCACGGTGTAATGCTGGGCTTCATTAATTCAATGGTTCATGCCGTAATGTACTCGTACTACCTGATCTCTATCGTTCGACCAACGTGGGTGCGGCATTGGTGGAAGAAATACATCACGCAAATGCAAATCGTTAGTATGAATATTGCCTGTACATAGAAAAATAAACCTAGAACTTGTAACGTAGTAATATAAATAAAATATTATGAGCCTGTAGTGCCCCAATCATTATAATCTAGTCTAGGGCACACTAGCATAGTCCACTACTTGACCATGCTAGTGTATCCTGATAATGGGCCCACGGAGCAGCTGTGAGCCGCCACGCAGCTGGTCTTAATTCAACTGTACAACCCACTTTTTATATCTGATAGCATTTGCGAATATATTTGTCCCGCTTGTAATTGACGTTCATTTGATATTTTCTTTTTCTTCCAATTAAATTTGACACCGGTACCAAGACAATTCAATTCGAAACTTTGGGCAAATCTATCACCACAACTCTAAATTTGGCTTATATAAAAGGGTACAGAGTTGCTCCACGAACCGAAAAAGTGTAGCCTGCTTATGCAGCTATGCGGTTTTTGCTGGATGTGACCAAAATAGCTCAATACTGTGATTTGAACCTGCCTGAAGGCAGGATAAAAATATTTTGCTTTGATGAAGAGCCTACATTCTCGACCAAATTATTTTTATTTATTTAAATTCAATCTTTAAAAATATTAACTTTCCCTCATCAAAACCTGTGGAAACATTTTATCGTGAATCGTTAAAAACCTGCTCTCAAGCTATCTCTCATGTGGACTCTAAGGCACTCGCCAAACGTCGGGTTTTCGTAAATTTATAATATTATTTGTGGAGGAGGCCTATGTCCAGCCATGGATTTAAATAGGCTAACGAAAAAAAATCTAGCTGGAAGGTCGTAGCAGGTTGCTTATGATATCATGGTCATAACTTTATACGATCTTGATACTGCTGATCCTTCATTTTTTGAGGAGGAAGCCTGTGTCCAACAGTAGAATTCTACGGCCTGATGACGATCCTTAAACTCTTTCATCGCATTTACTTGTCTGATCAAATCGAAGTCGTATTGAAGAAAAGTTAAGTTAGAAGTACCCGCAACCGACGAACTGTATGAAAGCGTTGATGAAAGTAGATGAAGCGAAATATGTCAGAATCGTAGCAAGTGGAAAGATGTGGTCTCTGTCTATTCCAGCGGGTAAAACACGTGACTGTATGTACTCGTATATATGAATATGCGAGAGTAGTAACATCTAAGTTAAAATGCCTACATAGTGAGATACACACAATATCTACAATAAGTATCTATCTATTTATTACTTTTTTCAGCTGCAGTTCCTGATTCTGATCCTCCATTTTGGACATGTTTTGTTCGAGCCGTCTTGCGAATACCCCAAGTGGATCTCGTTCCTGTTTCTACCGCACAACATCTTCATTCTGCTCCTGTTCTCAGATTTTTACATCAAAGAATACATATTAAAGAAAAATAAGACGAAATCTAAGTAGTTTTGTAGCTTTAGATAGTAAAATTATATTAATTACATTTTTAGTTAATAGTAAATATTGTTTTATTTTCCCCCTCTTTAATTACTGCATTTCATATTCAATCCCCGTAAATATGATCGTTGGGTCTCCCTGCTATTTTCAACTAAAGTACTCAACAAACTATTCGCCACTGGCGGAGGCTATTAGCGCTCACTTCTCTCTATACGTTCTTGATGCCTCGTAATGCTCCCCGGTATATAACTTCTCATTTTCAATATCTTCGTTCCGAACATGACAGAAATCTACGCTTCTCTAATTATTTATATCTTCGGTGTCTTTTTATTAGCATATTTAAGCTAGTACTTGACTACAATCCCACCTGATGGTATGTCGCGACGTAACTTAGGGTAGTAAAACATAATAGCTTAATTAAAACCTATTCACTCTTATCTTAAGGACACCTACATTATGATCGGAAGGAAATACTGACGCTGGAAGACTATTCCAGTCTTTCGCTGCTCGTATTATGAACGTAGAAGCAAATCGCTTCGTACGAGTGGCAGGGATGTCTACGAGTAGATCGATGGTGAAAGGAGAATCCGTCTCACAGTTCTGGTTTTATTAATTCTTATTTTCTTGTACGATCTGTCTTTCTATTTTGGTGTCCCAAAAGTTGACGTTAAGCCGGAATCGGGTATCAGGCTAAGTCGTAATACTTATCAGAAGAATATAAAAAAATTTAAGATATGTATTTTAAAAATTTAAGACATTTCAAAAAAATCAATAAAATCTACAACCTGTGACGGTCTTCTCACACCGTTTCTATAAATATTTACTTTTCTATCATAATTTTCTTTTTGTTATATAATCCCGAATACTGCTTCGTTAAGCTCTGGTCTAAAATTTATGGTCAACTGCTCCAGCTTGGAAGTAAATGTCACTTTTTGCCCAACCAAAGTATCAAAATTACTACTTAGCCCAGTTTTAACTGACCATACTGAAAAAAAGTGTACAAGGCCAGTTTGACAAGTAACTTTAAAAGTTGGCGCATTTAATAAGGATTCTAAAATGGTATGATACTTGCTAATTTATTTCTTAAATTGCGGACAGTTTTTTTTTCTTTTCCAATAAAACCCAGTGTTGAACAAATTTTTCTTACTTAAAAATGATTTTAATCTATCCGTGTCTTTCCTCAAGGCGTAACTTTAAGATTCCAGTTGAAGTGAGACGGACAGAGTCATTTTACGAAGTGTGAGCGAGACAGATTGTGACACTAACGTGACAGAGACGGAGAGTGTCATTCACTGTGAGAGAGATAAATAAAGGAATAACGTTTTGCATGTAATTTAGTTATTTCTGTGTATTTTGCTTAAAGCAAAACACAAAAATATAAAATATTTTTTAAATGTTCCTTTTTACGCTCCACGCTGCAACTAAAACCAAACTCAATTATCCTGAAATGTAGGAAAAGCAATAAAACAGAATGAGCAATGAACAGAATGAGTAATGAATATGTAAAAGTAAAAATTACATTGGTACAAGTAAAAATTATTCGGTGTAGTAGTTATAAAGACGATTTACAATCGAAAGGTCGCAGCATCGATCCCGGTTCCGTACCACTGAGTTATTTCTAATTTATATAAGGTCTATATTGTAGTACCGATGTACTTAACAGAGAAGGAAAACTTCATGATTGGAGGTTCAGATTAAAAATTGTTCTCTTCAAGGTTAAGATTTTTATAATTGATTTATAAAATAATCATAAAATAATTAAGATTTAATTACTTAAGCCTGGAAATCCCAAATTAATTAAAAAAAAATTATGACAGTTGTCAAACATAACAAATTTGACGTTTCGGTTTTTTGTTATTCTACAAACTCGTGATTTGGATTGGATTATGATTTAATAATAGACGAACTTAATGCGAGATAATTTTGTATTGAAGTGAAGTAATTTAATAATCCCCAATGAGTGTCATTTGTTAATTCAACAAACAAGTCGGTAACAACGACCATGTCTGAAGAAAACAAACCAAGCAATCCAGGAGCAGCTGCTTTAGAAAATATGAAACTCTTGAAAACTGAAAGCAGTATTTTCAAAGTTCCTAAAGTGCCTAAAAAGAAAAGTGTTAGAAAAGCTCAAGTTTTAGATGAAGATGTATACGTTGAGGTTAATGATTAAACAGTATTTAGCAAATAACATTACATAAATTATATCACAATTAGATCTTTATTTTGTTTAACTTTTCTTGATACTTTTTGTCTTGTGAAGAATTTTAGCTCTACCATGATATTACGTGATCGAAGAATGTTTATATTTATTCTAAATGTAAGCCACATTTAGAATAAATATAAAAATTACATTAGGGCTGTAAGCTGATATTCTAAGAACATTAGCCAATATTAATTGGGTCTATTAATTATATAGATTTCAGTTTATATTAGTAGTTAATGACAGCAATAATATTGGTAATTTATGTTAGGTTGTCAGTTTATCAAATAAAATTTATTTTAAGACTATAAACCCAGGATGACCTAAAGAATTATCATGATATTAACTATTTTAATCAATAGATTGCTGACATATTGAAACCTTTTTGTTTGTACCAGTTTGAAGATTCTGTTCATTTCTTCAAGAATTAAAATATACACAAGAGTGTATATTTTAATTCTTGAAGAAATGAACAGAATCTTATTATTACCTATGACTCAAGAGAGTCATAGGTAATAATAATATACTGAACACACATAGATTTAGTTCCAAACTGGGATTCTTATGTCTTGGCACCAGACTAACATCATACAATTAACCAATATTTATGTACATCACATAAAGTTTGGTCCAAGCCCAAGAACCTCTCTACCAAAAGCAGGTTCACTATCAACCTAACCAATGTGTTGTCAATACAGTAATCTAGCCCCTGTCTGACCAACACCTTTTGTAAACAAACATGCAATGCTATGTATGTACAAAATATGTCAAAGCTTGAAAACAAACAAACAACTCCTGTATCCATTCGCAGGAGTCTTCTATCTTTCACTTACTCTCAAATAAAGCTCAATCGTTCCTTTTACATAAAACATCTTCTCAGTTCAATAAACAAAGTATAAAAGTATTCTAAATCAACCTAAAAAAAAAAAAAAAAAAAAAATGTCAAAGCTTTATTAATGTATACCTGAACAGGTTGCAGCATTTTTACATACTTACTTGCATGAAAATGGTGATTTCATAATTTGTTCCACTGTAAAACAATGATATTTCATATAGTAAATATTTAACCTTAACACTTTATATTATTAATTATTACAGGGAATCGCAAAGATTATTCAAAGAGATTTCTACCCTGATTTAGAGAAATTAAAAGCACAGAATGATTTTTTGGAGGCAACTGAAAATAAGGACTATGCAAGACTGAGAGAAATCACCAGGAAATACAGCGGTACCAGACCACATACAGATCCTTGTAAGTAAATGACATAGCAAGAGCTATATCGGGATAATGGGCATCAGTATTATCATTCAACTAATATCCACTGTGGTCTCCAGGATATCTGTCAGTTGTGGAAATCATAGCAAAATTTTTTTTTATCAAGGGGGCCTGTGTCCACCAATGGACTTCCATAGGCTGTTTATGATGATAGGATATTGTTATGTTTAATAAAACACCAATTATGTAATTATGTGTAATGTGCTAAGTAGCAAAACAACAAATGTGTGGGTAAAAACTACCCATCTTCACTAACATTATTATAATAATAATATTTAGCAAGTACCCACATAAGAGATTGTAACACATTGAGTACATTGACATATATAACAGATACATGACTGTTTTCAATGTTAGAGAAGTAGTTCCGGACCTTATACTAATATTTACAAAGGTTGAAATGTGCAATCAGAGATTCTATTGAATGTTGCCAATTTTGAAGATTATTAATTCAATAAATAATGAAAACGCCAATTTGATAATTAGAGTTTTTTTCAAATCTGTTTAAGCATTCCAAATGATTTCCAATTAATTCTACTGGAATTCATCCTGTATCAATGTCTAAAAACTACTACTAATTCTGTAACATAAAGCGATATTAGCTTTTGATGAGATGAAAAATATAAATATGTGATTATTGTGCAGAATATGAGTATGTATTTATTACATATTTCTTTATGACATTATTTACCTTACTTAAAATTTACGTTAATCTATAATCAAGGTCTTTTTAGTACGGGTTCAGTGAAATTCTACTGTATATATAACTTTGTTACATTTCAGATTTATACATTAAGTAGTAATTTTAGTAAATTTTACTACAAAATGTAAATACTATCTGGTAATAGGACTCGATATGCTTGTCTTCATAACTTTAAAGGTATGAATGAACAATTTCAGATAACTCGCCGGCCACATTTGACACTCCCGATGTGAATAGACCATACTCCCCGGCAGCGCCCACAGTGCGAGAACAGACGTCCGACCCAGTGGCTGAGACGAGTTCAAATGATAAACCCAAAGATATTACCGACAATCATACATTAGGTAAACTGTTTTAACTGTTGTTTGTGTACTTTCCGACCGAATCGCGCTCTAAAGCGGGCATTGTTCAGACTTTTTCCCGTCAAAATGGTCTTTGCGTAAAATAGTTATATCTTTTAAACTAATTGATGTTTCTCAGAAAAACTTTCAGTATATTTCTTTGAAAAGAGTGTTCTATTTATTTTTTATGTATGATATATGTTATTCTGTGTTTTTTTTATTAACAAAATTACTTTAACCTAGGTGAAACTGGAAAAAGACACTAACAATCAACATCATTTTATTTATACTAAATTACATTATTAAAAAAAAAATTACATACATACATACACTCACGCCGGCATCCCATAAGGGTAGGCAGAGACCACAGTTTGCCACATACTACGATCCTGACACACCTCTCTCTAGTGTAAAAAAAAATTATAACAGATTTTATAAAAAAACCAATAACCTAATAGTGCCTCAGCGTATGATTCGTGCAGGCGGAGCCGGAGCAAAAGCTAGTAATAAAATGAACGCGTACTGTTGTGTGGCACTGACCTAATAATAGCCACAAGATGCTTCGTCTGGATTCTCCGTGAGTGATTCGCATTCCTTAGGGGGTTGGTCGTTCAGAACGAAATAGGCCGCTGCCTCCGCCTAATCCACGAATTCGAGCTGCTCCCAATGTGCCGTCGCGGCACACCTTTTCAAGGGTCCTCCTTGCCCACGTCCAGCAGAGATCTTGTGTGGACTGACGGCGATGATGGTGAAATAAGTGTCGAGTTAACCCATTGCCGCAAATGACAGCGTCAGCCGTCGTGCAAATTTTAATTAAAAAATAAAGGAACAGCATTAGTACGAAGTGTGGAATAGTCTGCCGGCGTCGGTGTTGCCCTCCGATTACAATGTGGACGTTTTCAAGAAAAGAGTGAACAGGTTTCTACTAAGCTAGTGCGCTCTACCACCTAGGACTACATCGCCACTTACCATCAGGTGGGATTATAGTCAAGTGCTAGCTTATTGCAATTGAAAAAAAGTGTACTAATCCACATATTTGTTAATTATTCAATAATACATCGAAAAAAAAGGTCTAGTATGCCAGTTAACATATCAATTGTTTTTTTTTATGCGACTCTTCATGTTTTAACACTTTGGGATATTTACGCATCCATTATATCCATTAGAAACAATTGACGACTATAGCAGTCATACATACCGAACTTTTCGCATATTTTAGTTCGGTCAGTTGAAGTGTATTTCCGTTTTTTGCTTTTTATTTCTATTCTCTCTTCTGAGGAGAGAAATATGACGTGATGAGCATATGACGGTTATAGCCGTCAAATTTTTTCGGAAATACTACGGCCTGATGTGATAATTTTCACTTCCGAACATACAACTTACATTCAGTTTCATCTGGCAGTCATAAGCAATTGAAAAAAAGAAGTGTGTTTCTGAGCACGATCGACAGATTAAAAGTGTGCGGCAATTTGTTAAAAGTTGTTAAAATGACAAATATTTTGTAGATTCATACTTATCAAATCACACGAGTGAAGATAACGCTAGCTACGAACGCGTCGTCGCGTTAGAGAGCAAGAGACGCGCCGCCAAGCTGGCGTCGCAGTTCAACGCCGAGCTGACGTCGGCGGCGCTCGCGGACGCCGCGCTGGTGCTGCCCTCCATCGAGCAGCAGGCCGACCACACGAACAAACCCCTCGAGGTACTCACACATCTAATGCATTGCAATAATTACTAAAAAAAAATTGTTGTGAAAATATTTGTGAAATTAGTAACATGCGGCAGATGACATACCTGTGTTAGTAAGTTTTATTAATCTACATGTTGTGTTTATATACATACATACAATCACGCCTTTTCCCCTGGTTTTTCTGCGGGAATCGACACCAGGTCACCCGCGGGACAGGCGGGGATACTGACTACTATACTACCAAAGAATTGGGATAGGCAGAGACCATTTCTTTACACTTGCTACAAGAAAGTGGCTATCCGTAGCCCATTTTTCGCACCCCGTGGGACACAAGACGCGTCCGGTGGCGAACCACGGCGCCGCCATTTTTATAAGGTACTAAAATGTTAAAGTTTCTCATTGCATTCTCACGAAAACGAAGAAGAGCAAAGTATATGGAATTTGGTTAACGGTCTATAGGATATATGATACTACTATCTCGGAACGAGTAGGGAGACAGTAGTAGCTCGAGGGGCTGGGGTCGCTTACCCGTATAGGTCCGGTCAGGGAGTACTAAAAGACTAAGTACTCCCTGACCGGAGTCGGCGTGAATGTTGTGCCTAATGTTCAAATATCTAAAAATGTTGGTAACAGCTGGACACGTGGCGGTACCGAGCGAAGAATTACATAATGTACGTGCCGGAGGGCGCGGCGTCGCAGCGCGCGGGGCAGAGGGCCGTGCTAGTGCACCGCAACACGCGGCTGGCCGCCGAGCCCTTCGACCACGCCAAGAACAAGCAGGCCATCTCCGCGATCGCACGGACTCAGGTACTCTACGTTCGCAATACGTACAGCCAAACACTACAGTAGGCTTCCTGCCTCAGTATTTCCGTCCAATTATAATCTGAGTGTCTTTAAGACAAGATTGAATAGCTTTTTATTAAGCTAGTACGTTTTACCGCCCTAGGTTACATCGCCATTCACCGGGTAGACTTTTAGTCAAGTAGTAGCTTAAATTTTGTGAAAAACTTATCTCTATACCTTAATCAGATACAGTCGATTATCCCGTTGTTAGCCTTTGGTCTGCACTCCATGTCTCGAGGCAATCCACCTGAGAGTACTTATAATATTAGTTACAAAAGTATTTCATAAGTACATACTAACATAATATGGAAACCGTTTCTGAATTAAACGATTATTATTAATATCGTTAATCTGTTCATTCATTCGCCATATCCTATAATTCAATGTACTATAAGTACTTAGTATGTGGGCTCTTATTAAATAATTTCAATAAATATTATAATATTAAAAAAATACAAAACAGTTTGTATCATCATTACTAAATTAATTTCATTATCATCAATCAATCAGTTTGTAATATCATTAATCAATTACATTGCAATACAATACATAAATATTATTAAAAGTGTTCTGTGTGATGCTAGCGAAATAATAATGCCATTCCATTGGACAATAGCTGTGCAGGTTAATATTTATATGATTTCTCTGTTTTGTATCTACAAAGGCAGTGGGATCTCAGTTGATTTCAATTACGTTAATCGTAATTGAGAGTGTAGTCTTACGGGGAAGACTTCAAATGGCAGTCGGTCACTTTAACTGATCAAATTTCCACATCATCAACAATAACAACAGACTAATAATGCAGGAGTGATATTTTTATCCAGGACGCTAGTGTGACGGGAAAGATCGGCGTGGACGGCGTAAGTATATCGACAGAGAAGCCCAACGGACAGTATTCGTTCGTGGCGACGCCCTCACCTCGTCCGGGCGAAGGCCCCGACCAGTCGCCCCTCATGACGTGGGGCGAGATCGAGGGCACACCCTTCCGGCTCGACGGTGGAGACACTCCGCTACCAGCGTGAGTACTTCTTATCATTTATTTTTTTAGTTTTTTTTCAAAAACTATGTTCTGTACATTTTAACATATTCAGTGCCTGTCACTCGGATCCGAGTGGGGTGGTGCCGTTGGAATCCGAGTGAAGCGTCATACATTTTTACAGCTTCGGTGTCTGTAGCGAGTGCACGTTGTTTAAACATTGCGTATTGCCATTATCATTATTTGAACGTCTACCACGTGAAATCGATTTATTAACCTCATAATTAGTTTTTCCTTAACTACATCAATGAGTATCATTCAAAATGGACCAATTTCATTTTATTCTGTCAAATAACAAAACGTTTATTAAAACTGATTTAGGAAACAGCTTTAATAATAATCATGATACATGCCATACATATAATCACGCCGGTATCCCATAAGTGTAGGTAGACAACACAGTTCTTCACATAACACGATCCTGACACGCCCCTCTCGCCTCATCCACATCCATACATCTTTTCGTACACTTTCGTCGATTAAAGGTAGTACGCACATGACTTTGAATTGTTTTGTATGAGTGAGTACGTCACCGCCGTGTTGCGACCATCTGTGTATACATAAAAATCAATCTGTGCGTTAGTCTCATAAAAACAGGAAAACGGCTCGACCGATTTTATTTTTTTTTTATTTTGTTTTGTTGGCTTCAATACAGAGGTAGTTTATGAAAAAATAAAATTAGGATAAACCTAAAGGAACCTAAAGAAATAGAAATTGTTTTAGGTGGTAGGAAGATCACCGGATCAACTACTAGTACTACTAGTAGTTGACCCGATCACCGGGTCAACTACTACTAGTTGACCCGGTCTACACAATAGAAAAAATAGTTGTCTACACAATAGAAAATGCATTATAATAATAATTATAAAAAATCTAACATTTTAAAACAAAATAAATTTAGGAGGTACTTTATATAATAACTACTTTATAAAATATACTTTATATAAGGCATGTTTAAACGTATCAATAAATAATTCACTGTCTTCCACACCAATAAAGATAAAAGTGCACTTGTGTGTCTGTTTCTTGTCTTAATTGCTCAACCATTAAACCATTGTTTTGAAATTTGGCAGAGACGTAAATATGATTCCAAGGACGGAAGTAGGCTGTAATAACGTGTAATAAACAAGTAGTTACCTACATGTATTATAGTATTTTACATGGTTACTAGCTTTTGCCCGCGTGAATGTCGGTTTTCCGCTACATGGGAAATATCGAAACAATCATAGATTTATATAAAAAGCGTAAAACCACTTACTTGAGCTCTCGTACCTTAACGGCGGCTACTAAAACAGGGATCAAGCTGTATCTTCAATTCTACGGGACCGATTTTGATGAAACATGCCGCAGTGTTTAAGTTGAAATAGTACCTTTAAGACTGTAATGATTTGACCAAAATCTACCGGCTGGTTTTTGCGTGAATCTTGAACAAACAAACTTTCTTTTAATAGCTTTGATTTACAAATTTGGGCATTTAACAATTTTATAGATAGATTATATATTATGTCGTAACTTGGTTGATTACAGCGTGGGCGCGGGTGCCGCGTATCGCATGCTGGAGGGCGGCGCACGCGAGCGCATCGCGCTACAGCTCGCCGAGCACGCCGCGCGCCGCCGCCGCCCCACCACGCCGCGCACGCCCCGCGCTCTAGCCTCACCCAGGTACCATAGCCATTTTAAGCGCTCCTGCACTATCATTTATCAACCAGTTTGCAATATCACTACCATTTATCCATCAGTTTGCAATATCACTATTATTTATCAATCAGATTGCAATATCGCTACCATTTATCGATCAGTTTCAATATCACTACCTTTTATCAATCAGTTTCAATATCACTACCTTTTATCAATTAGTTTACAATATCGCTATCATTTAGCAATCAGTTTGCAATATCACTATCATTTATCAATCGGTTTGCAATATCTCTATCATTTATCGATCACTTTGCAATATAAGTATCATTTATCAATCAGTTTTCAATATCGTTTATCTTTTTGCATTGTCTGAATAACTTCATTTCATCTTTCCCGCGGTATTGGCGCGTAGTGTGAAACAATTCGCGCGCAATTTGTAAATTTGTATTTACTAGAGTGAATCTATCGAGAAAAACATGTGCAGTCCGATATAATTACACTATGAAATGAATTAATAAACGGTTTAGCTTACCTTCACTCGTCTGTTCGCACTAATTGATATTTTGAATATATTTGACACACATGTTACAGCGTTTCGCGGGATAACTCATAGACAGCGGGTGATTTGCGTGCGGAATTCGCTAGTCTGCTCGCAATTCAGTTTACAAAAAACTTCATAATTCTTTATCCCTCAGCCTTAGATATATCTGTACGTCAAAGATATACAGTATAAACTCCACTTTTTTATAATTTAGTTTAATGCGTATACATTATAATGGAATCGTAAATGCGTGCTCCATTTAATGATATAAAGTTTTACGATGCGAAGAAATACCCAATAATATAATATACTAGCTTTTACCCGCGGCTCAGCCCGCGTGAATGTCGGTTTTCAGCTACATGAGAAATCCCGACACAATCACAGATTTATATTTAAAATATAAAATACCTAAGAACCACTTTTACTTGACCTCTCGTTCCTTAATGGTGGCTACTAAAACAGGGATCAAGCTGTACCTTCAATTATACTGGACCGATTTTGATGAAACATGCCACAGTATTTAAGTCGGAATAATACCTTTAAGACTAACAATTTAACCAAAATCTACCTGCTTGTTTTTGCTTGAAGCCCGAACAAACAAACAAACAAACATCAATGGATTTGGTTTCAGAAGCCCTTAATTAGTCGATCTGAGTAGTTTGTTTTTAAATATCTTTGATTTTTGAAAATTTGATACTTTTCAATTTTATATATTTTATATATTCAATTATAATAGCATAGATTAAAACCACAAATACTAAGATGGTATTAGACCACGATGAAATCATAAGTTTTAAAATGTATATATTGCACTTGATGTTGTGTGCCATTGAGGTACAGATATGTACAAAGTCAAATGAATCTAAACAAAAATATTTTTAGTTTCAGATCCAATACTGAACGTCTCGCCAATATGTCGCCGGCTGCTAAGAAATTGGCGGCAAAGCATTTACTGTCGCCGAGACTCAAACTGACTCCCAACGACATGGGAATACTTTCTCACGCTACATCGAAGTGTACATCTACTCAACTGAGGCCGCTCGTGGCTACACCGAACGTCAACAAAACACCAGCCACTAATTTGTCGTCCACGGAAACTGGCGCTAGTGTCGGAGATAATAATCTCACAGACAACCTGTTACAGATCAATGTGGCCAAACGTACCAGATTAAAAGCGCAAGATTTCTTCAAATAGTATTTAAATAAAACTCATTTATTTATTATGTAACGAGTTTTCATTTATTTATTTTATTATCACCATATCAGCCCACAGACGTCCACTGCTGGACATAGGCCTCCTCTAATGAGCCGCCTGCATCCACCTGTTGCAAATCAATGTGGCCAAACGTACCAGATTAAAAGCGCAAGATTTCTTCAAATAGTATTTAAATAAAACTCATTTATTTATATGTTGCGAGTTTTCATTTACTTATTATCACCATATCAGCCCACAGACGTCCATTGCTGGACATAGGCCTCCTCTAATGAGCCGCCTGCATCCACCAACTGCCCGCGATCTTCACCAGGTCATCAGGCCACCTAGTCGGAGGCCGACCCCGCACTATGCTCTTAGGTTCGAGGTCGCCACTACAGTACTAGGACCCAACACGTCCATTGGTTCTGCTAGTTATCTGCCCCATCCACTGCCACTTCCGCTTTGCAATCCTTTGAGCCACGACGGCTTTATTTATCAACGTACAATGACTTTGATCATCGTCATTCCCAGTCTGTATTCGTCTCCACTATAGGGGCATAGACCTCACTTATCAGAGGGGGAATAATCTGGTTGGCCTAGTGCGGGTTAATGCACACCCATACGAACAGGCAGGTTTCCTCATGAAGTTTTTCTTCTCTGTTGAGTATATTGACGTCCGTACATGAGTTTGAAATAGCCTAATGGTATGGAACTGGAATCGAGTCCACGACCTTTCGATCGCTAGTCGTGTCCAACACCATTACGCCACCAATGACATAGTGAAATATAAATATTATCGTTTTTATACATTGATAAGGATAATTAATATAAACTCAAGATAATTCGTTTGACGTCTATTTATTTTGAATTGAGCAAATCTTATCGAATAGATAACAGTATCACATGACAACGGTTGTAATAAATGTATATTTTTTTTTATATTTAAACAAAACTTCGTAAACGGATGCTTGTGTGAAACAATCTAAGAATGTAGTCTATCTTGAATCCATTCTGAGATTGCATCACTAACGTTAATACCACAGATAACATAAACCTTGTTTCTGTGATCTGTGGTTCACACACAATCTGTCATAAACTTAGGCCCGCGTTCACCTACATTTAAACCATAATTTTGGTATTTAAATAGGCGATTAGTAATATATTTTGACATTTAAATATTTGTGTAAAAGCGTACTTAAAAATGTATTATTTTTAGCCTGAAAAAAATATAATTAGAAATTTTCACGTAATTAAAATCCTTAAGCATCAGGTAATTAATTGCATTCATATATTCTATTAGTTAACTATCAGTTTAGTTACCGATAGTCTTTATTCGTTTCACTGAATAACTGATGGTGAGAATGATGAATTAATAAAAATACTGTATAATCTTCTGTATATAATTCTGGTTTCGAATGCAAGTCAGACTAAGCGTATACAAAACTCCTTTATGTACAGAGCCGGCAGAAACTTCAATACAATATCAGAGCGTGTGAACATTGACTTATACAAGTGTGAGCTTGGCTAGGCGGCTGTTGAACAGGGATTTCTTCAACTACGGGTGTTGGAATTGTTGCCATATGGATTTAATTAGTTATTAAATTGTGCTCAAATATTGTTATCCGTGGGATTCTGTGAGTTGCTTTCTGGTTTATAAGTCTAAAATATAACTTAAAGCTACTAAATCTCCTATAAATAAATAAATAAAGGCCTACACATTCTCTATAAGACTTTGCAATAAATTAAACTTTTCTGGTGAAATGAATTGCTTAAAGTTATTTTAATGTTGATAGTATGGTCGAGCTCCGATTAGGTTGACCGATGATCTAATTAAGGCCGCGTGCAGGTGGTGAGTGCAGGCGCGCCCAGTCACTCGGCGCTGCAAATAATCAACATGTCCAACGGTGGACTTGTGTCGGATAATACGACAATAGTAACTATATCCCTTTCATGTTTGCGTGTCAGAGAAAACCAGAATAGTAAATTCACTCTGCATTTGTCATCAGTTTTAAAAAACGAGATTAATTATGTGTATATATTTTATGCATCATAGTCATTATATTTTGTGTTTTGTCAAAATTAACTTTCTGTTTTATTTAAAAAAAACTGCCATGTAAAAACAATAAAAAATAACATAAAATATACAGTATAAAATATTTAAAAAAAGATAATAATCGGTATCATAATTGCATCATAATACTTAAAAATAAATTTTAACCACCATAAATCGCTAAAAAATCTTAAATATTTAACCATTCACCAAATAGGATAAAACATGATGTCAGTTCAATTAAATTATACTTAACCACACAATAATTCCTATATAATAATTATTTATTGATTTCTAAAATAAAATTAT
This sequence comes from Thaumetopoea pityocampa, assembly GCA_017165845.1. Taxonomy (NCBI): domain Eukaryota; kingdom Metazoa; phylum Arthropoda; class Insecta; order Lepidoptera; family Notodontidae; genus Thaumetopoea; species Thaumetopoea pityocampa. The sequence continues at coordinate 60,879 of WUAW01003036.1, read as the reverse complement.
CTATGCAATATACATGCATACGGTCACAATAAAAAAATAAATAAAAACAAACATTGGAAAATACAATGATATGTCCATTTAAAATCTAATTAGGTGTATATAAAAAAAATACAATTCATCATATAAAAATATGTTTACAAACAGTAAGTTTTTAACTACTGAAATATTACATAAGCATCTCATAAAAATATAATCTCGTTATTTATAACCTATCAATTATAAAGATCACGGTATGGAATGCAGTCACAGTAATTACTAATATTATTGACAGGGCGATTAAAGGTCACACATAAGTGACTGTTGACTGATCACATTTTAAAAAGTGCTCACCGTAATTAGAAATTTATTATCGACATGTGGATTAAGAGTGAAGAGCGATTGCGAGAAGTGCACTAAAATGCATTATCGAACCTTCACTAAACATTCGACTGCAGATTCGTTAGTAACTAATCTATTTTAGCATAATATTTACTTAACGTGTAGTCGTGCGTCATTTTAATACGGCATTTATCGCTATTGGTATTATTTTTTATGTAACAACTTAAATTTCGACTCTCCTCTCTTTTTCTAATGCCAACTGACAGCGCCAAAGTTATTGCTATCTTGTTTTGGCGTTTGGCATTAAAAAAAGACAAGAGAACATAAATTTAGCTGTGTTACAGCAGATTTGACAGCATTGTATATTTATTGTGTATTTTATACATTGTTTTTCGGTCTTATTTCATTCGCATGCTAATTTAATGCCGTTCTTACTAAGGATTATTTCCTTAAAGGAGTGTATCCACAAGGATAGTTTATCTAGCTAAATTCACAATATGTATAGACGGAATTAATAAGTTATTTTAATGTCGCGAGCGATATCGCTCGGCGATCGCTTGTTGTGTGGGTAGTTGGGACGTAGCGCAGCCTGTGTTCAGCTAGTATGTAGATGTGTCAATACATGCCATCACCATATGAAACTCCAAACCTCTTTATACCATGGCAATGGCTTTTTCACCTTATAATACTCCGAATTAGGCTTAGGCTCAGTATCGTCTGTCGGATCCTCAACGAATATATTAATTAGCGACCGTTTAATACCGAATTTGAAGAAGGCCAAATAAGGGAAATATCTCATAAAGAATTGAGCAATCTTCAAATTTATGTTAAAGTACAGTCGGCCTAATAATGACGAGTATAAGGCCAAGTACATTTTGTACATAAACAGCTTGTATTTCCCTTTTAAGCTGAGTGCTTTATAGGCTGGCACGGTTTCAATTATCTCAAAATCCTTATAATACAGCTGCTGTGGTTTGACATCTGGAAGACCCTCCACACATGGCGTGCAGACCAGTGAGGTAACGGCCACACCTAAAATGGAGGTAGAATATACATGTTAATAATAATAATAATCAATTTATTTCGGACTAAAATAATCCATAGAAGTTATAGTAACAATCAAGACAGAAAAATGAATTACAAAAATAAAAGCAATTTACACAAAATAAAATTAAGAAAATGCCCTCAACTTGGCAAGGCGAGTGCCTCGACGCACTTCGACCCTACCGAATCTTTGGTACTGCCCAGTTGTGCTTGGATTCAATCCTCGTACACAGGTTATTTAAGTATTGTCAGCATCAGGCCAGCTACTGCTTACAGTGAAGAGCCGACAGTCCTCTGGTTTGGGATACGTCTGCCCCAGAAAAACCATTCGCCTTTATATACCACTCTTTCTTTATTCAGCATTATATACATAATTCTGTGCCCTTGTAAATGTATATGAAATCTAGATGTGTACCAACAACTGCCTGACCTTAACTGATTTAATGGCCCGCTTGGATTGCATGTCCCGAGGTGCCATTCGGCTACCTTCGAATCTAGTCGGCTCTTTCCGACTCGATTCTCTCTCAACACCTATCTATAACGAGCGCGTGCCTCTCCTCTACGACAGTATTCGTCATTCGCTATTTATGTATGATATTATTATTATTATTATGTATGTTTGTGTATGATAGTGTGTGGGTGCTCTATTTATGAATATGGAGCTATTTCACTACGATGCAAGTGTTTATTATCTTTATAATTATATCAACTACAAAGTGAAAATAATAGTATCTAAATAATAGTAGTAGTAAATATACTGTTATAAATTTGTTAAATGTCAAATTGTCAAAAATTAAAGTTATTTAAAAACAAACTACTCAGATCGACTAATTAAGGGCTTCTGAAACCAAATTTGTCATTGTTTGTTTGTTTGTTTGTTCGCGCTCACGGCTCACGCAAAAACCAGCAGGTAGATTTTAGTTAAACTATTACAGTCTTAAAGGTACTATTCCCACTTAAATACTGAGACATGTTTCATCAAAATCGGTCCAGTAAAATAGAAATACAGCTTGATGCCTGTTTTAGTAGCCGCCATTAAGGTACGAGAGCTCAAATAAACCACTTTTACTCGACCTCTTGTACCTTAACGGTAGCTACTAAAACAGGTATCAAGCTGTATCTTCAATTCTACTGGATCGATTTTGATGAAACATGTCGCACTATGTAAGTCGGAATAGTATAAGACCGTAATAGAGTGATTCTTAACCTTTTTTTGTCGCGGCACACTTTTAAACGATTCCAAAATTTGGCGGCACACAAAGAAAAAGATAATTATTTTAAAAGTTGAATATAAAATAATATGTATTAGAAAAACAACAGTACGTTTATCAAGCGATTAATTACAAGTTAATGATGAGAACACTCTTAATGAGACATTTGAGCTTGATGTTTTTTGATAATTG
>WUAW01003036.1:41461-53793 GCA_017165845.1 Thaumetopoea pityocampa | reverse complement strand
TCGATCTGAGTAGTTTGTTTTTAAATATCTCTGATTTTTGAAAATTTGACATTTAACAATTTTATAATAGTCTAGATTCTTAGTTCCCAAAGTGATCCAGGTGGACCCCAAGGGGTCCATCAAAGACTCGAAGGGGGATCTACGTAGGCGCACGCAAATTTCCAGTTAGATCTAATCTTCACATTTTTTGTCGAGTTTTGGGAATATAGTAGAAATGTACCTGCAGTCTAGATATTGATATAACACCAAGCCAAGATTGCTTGTAATTTGGACACTAGATAAATAGTGATACCTATATACATATATAAATATCCTTAACTCTGATACAAACAGTCCATCACAAAAAGTTTGCCCGCACCGGTAAATTTCGCATTTAGCACTCTAAATTGAAAGCATGCTCAACACCAATCACATAACTAAATATATGTATCTTCACAGCAATACGCCCGATGGGATCTAAGACGTTTGAAATCTTTCCCCTGGCATCGTCAGAAATATATTGCTCTAAGACAGGTTTTTTCAGGGTGGTACAGGTGAATCCCAGGGGGTCCACCTGGACCACTTTTTGAACTAAGGTTTTAGCCGCTCGCAGATTTTCCCATTTCATGGTAAGATAGTGTACTTACAAAGTTCCCGGCTTAAGTTCATAATCGAACCACGAAAACGTGTGCAGAAGTGTGGACACGTATCGCTTGTATGCCGTGTACGACGAGCTGGACCTCCGCGAGCTAACGAGGACACGGAGTATCGAAGGTACGGCGAATACCGCCACCAGCCCCACCAACATGGATGACGAGAAGGAGTAGCAGAAGTCGTTGTAGAACCGACGACCTCTGGGTATACAAACAACATAACTAGACCACTCGACGAGAAATTTAAATGCACTAGTTGTGATTGACTCAACTTCAAAGTCTGCCAACCCGTATTACTTCACTAATCCGCATAAGTTCACCAATCGGCATTAGTCCACCAACCGGCATTAGTCCACCAACCCGCATTAGTTCACCAATCCATATTAGTTTACCAACCCGCATTAGTCCACCAATCCACATTAGTCCACGAACACGCATTAATTCGACAATCCGCATTAGTCCACTAAGACGCATTAATTTAACAATCAGTATTAGTTCACCAATCCGCATTAGTCCACCAACCCGCGTTAGTCCACCAACCCGCATTAGTTCACCAATCCATATTAGTTCACCAACCCGCATTAGTCCACCAATCCGCATTAGTCCACGAACACGCATTAATTCACCAATCCGCATTAGTCCACTAACACGCATTAATTTAACAATCCGTATTAGTTTACCAATCCGCATTAGTCCACCAACACGCATTAGTTCACCAATCCACTTTAATCCACTAACCCGCATTAGTCCACTAACCCGCATTAGTTCACCAATCAGCATTAGTTCGTTAACCCGCATTTGTCTGCCAACCAACCAGCGTGATAGCCTATGGCCTGACCTTCTGACAAGTTTCATAACCCAATAGCCCCACTATTAAAAATAAGATCGACGTCCGCTATCACTTCGTACACGTGAAAAATAAAATCTCTGAATCCGATTGAACAAGTCCATTGTCATGCGTAAATATTAATTTTATATCATATTCTTGGAGATTCAATAGCTCCAAGGTGGTTTCATTTGGACGGACAACATTTTTTCTAGTTATATTTATCATATGTCAAATATACAAATAGAAAAAAAAAATAACAATTTTATTTATAGGACTAGCTTTTGCCCGCAACTCCGCCCGCGTCAATGTCGGTTTTCCGCTAATTGGGAAATCCCGACACAATCATAAATTTATACATAAAGGCTTGAACCACTTTTACTTGACCTCGCGTACCTTAACGGCGGCTACTAAAACAGGAATCAAGTTGTATCTTCAATTCTACGATACCGATTTTGATAAAATATACCGCAGTATTTAAGTCGGAATAGTACCTTTAAGACTGTAACAGTTCAACCAAAATCTACTCACTGGATTTTCCGTGTAGCCCGAAAAACAAACATCGACGGATTTAGTTTCAGAAGCCCTTAATTAGACGATCTGAACAGTTTGTTTTTAAATATGATTTTTGATAATTAGACATTTAATAATTTTATAATAGTATAGATTATACAGTTCTTTTATTTTACTTTAATATAAGGTCAAATAAAATTTTGCTGTGTGGCGTCGGTATGATAATAGCGTCACTCCATATCGCCCCGAGGGTGCGGTGAGGACCAGCGAAGGGATGCAACAGGATAATGGGCAGCACCGTTATCCTGTTGTTCAATTAAAATCTACTGCGATCACCGAGACGCCTACTAAGCACGGAAGCCCATGGCAAGGGACTTCCATATTCTAATGGTGATGATAATAAATTGTCTCTAACAAATTCTAATCTTTAAAATAAAAACTCTATACACGTCTGTCTATACGCTGAGTTCTAAACTAAGTAAAGGATTTTAATGCGGTATTCACTGTCTAAAGAGAATTTGTTGTAATTAAGCTCAGATTATAATTTGTTCTAAATTGATTTATAAATTGTTACGTACTATGTTTCTTAAGTTATCCAAAAATTTAAAAAAAAAATCCTGTTTCGGCCTCTTACATGCCTTACGCTGGGTTATTTTTATGAGATACATCAAAATAATTCCTTAAAGAATGAGCTACAGCCAAATCGGCTTGGAGACGTGTCTGCGTTTGTAGTAGTGTACGGCCAGCAGATAAATAAATAAACACATATTTATTTTTATAAATATTACGTATTTATATTTTAATATTATACAAAATATAAATTACATTTAATATGTATAACTAACTTCTAACGCTACTTACAAGCGACTGATGCCAGAGATCGATGCACGTGGTAGCTAGCGCGATCTGGTTTATTCCGGTTTCAGTCACTGTGTGTACTAACACGACTATAAACGCAAAAACGTCTCCAAGCTGATTTATCTGTAAAGGCCCACACCTCGATCATCCTACGCTAAACGTATGGAGAACTGGCTGAAGCACTGGCGCGCGATGGTACATTACAGGCAAATTATGAAAGTGATAAACTTGTACCACTAAAAACTGAATAGCAACCGCAAGAGGTTCCTATTTTTTAGCTTCATCCCAACTAATACGTTATTTCCATTTTAGCCAGGGTCTGGTGTTATTGCAGGAGATGTCGCTATGGGGCGGGTTCTAATAATCTATCAAAGTGATCCCATGCCTTCCGAAACACAATGTAGGCTAATTAATAAAAACTCGGTTACTTGTTGTACTGCTTCTCGTCGAACCACACCGGCAGTTCCACCACTAGTTCTTCAGGGTTAACACTGTCTGAGGGCTGCTCTTCCGCCTCCTTTGTTAACAATCTATCAACGAACTCTTTCGCTATAACAAAAAAAAATAAGTATTACTAAAATTCAATAGATCTTAATAGATGTTAGTTGAATATTCATCGAGTGCCTACTTTTTCCTATTAAAGATCGATTTTAACTTCAGATATTGCCGCCTGAAGTATCTAGTCCCAAACTCGCGCTTATCCCGAAGCCAAGGCTAAAGATTTTGATTTAAATGGAAAATTTCGAATCAATTACAGATTTACAAAAAAAAGTCGAGGAACTATTTTTACTTGAACTCTAATACTATGATGGCGGCTACAGAAACGAAGATCACCTGTATTTGTAGATATACTTGACCAATTTTCATGAACACCAAAATGTACAACTAGTTCTTGCGTGAAGCTCAAACAAATAGACGTGAAAAAATCAGAAGATGGTTTCGGTTTCAGAAACTTTTAATCATTCAATCTAAATCAGATTTTTGTGAAATATCTGTACTGTGTCGGGTGGCGAACCACGGCGCCGCCATTTTATAAGGTTCAAAAATGATTAAAGTTCTTCATTGCGTACCCACGGCTTAGTGGAGAGGAAAGGAAAAGGTAGGAAAGGTGTATTGAACAAGGAGTATGGAATTTAGGAAAAGGATTATAGGTACAGGATACTATCTCAGAAGGAGTAAGAAGAGACAGTAGTAGCTCGGGAGGTCGGGATCGCTTAACCGTTTACTTAAGTCTATTTGCCGGACAGGCTAAAAGACTAAGTACTCCCTGACCTGACCTGTGTTAATTTATAATTATATTAATATTAATTTTAATTAGATTCCTAAGATTGAGGTAACAGGAGGTGGGTGCGACTTAGTTTAGTTGATCTACAGGATTGATACCCAAAATAGTCTATATCGACTCCCAGGGGTCAATGGGGACCTGCAAGGGGTCTACGCCAACTGTCAAAATCACATTTGATGTTGATAAATTTGCAAAAAAATTATATTAACTACGCTTTGGGGGTCTACCCAAAAGTGAAAAACATTACAAGTGGTCTATAAGACAAAAAAGTTTGAGAACCTTTGATCTACAGCCTTGCACTTTTAAACGATAAGATTACAAAACCTTAAAAAACATAGGTATCTTTTGAAATTGTGAATGCTGTGACTCATGGCAAACAATTGCGAGGCATTCCGAACAGTGCAAGTACCATTCAAACATTTTTTTTACTTCCTACGTCTACGGTGGATGGATATCGTTGTTGGCGTCCAAATTTCGCCTGCATCCCTGACGCCTTTGTTGACAGGGATTAAGGGAGGATGCCTCGCTCTCTCACTCTGCGGCTTCCTTGGCCCCCATCACCTTCTAGAAAAAAAAGGCCGCTCGCCTCCTCAGCTATTGCTTGATAGATGACACCACGATTGACAGCGTGATGTTGTAATACAACTAGCGGTCAGCAATTTCTTTGAACAGGTACTATGATGCTATGAACTTTTCTTTAGCGTGATTTCGATTCTGTGACTGTGTCGATATTATAGCACTATCTATTGAGGATACTGTGTACTATGTAGCAAATCAGATCGTCAAAGGTATTTAAATGTCAAAATGTACAAATTCAGGTTTGAAAAGCAGTTTGAACGTCTGCATAAGTATCAGCTTAAATATCAGTGAGTAAAGTCCTAAGTCATAAATATTATATGTAATACATACTAAGGTCATTTTTTAGTCCACAAATAATAACCATTAGCGGCTGCCATACGTGATTATGATGCCAATGTATAAGATTGTATAACTAATATTTAACGCCTAAGTAATAACCAATCAAACCAACTGAGCGTAAAATTCAGACAATCAAAGAGGTACATATTCAAAGAATTTAAAATACATGATGTATTCTAAATTTTATGTATTATACTAATGTATATATATATAACATGAGATAGAGAACATAATATATATATATAACATGAATACATCATGTATTATATAAATACATGATGTATTCATGTTTCTGTATATCTATCCATTTCCTTGGACCTAGCAACTAAGTCAAATGCCAAATTTATTCAGTTTCGTTTTTCGTTTAGCATAGGCTAAAGAATGAACTATTTGTCGTATGCCTTTATATACGAACTTACGTCCAAACTTATTGGAAAGGACTATAGAGCGAAACACTTCCTCACCAAACTCATCAAAAGTAATCATCATCATATTATACACAGATAATACAGACTCATAAATTCACGGTGTTTCGAGAACGTAAAACAATGGACCCCAACCGGTGTCTCAATGGGGCTTCGAGTTGTGACGTCATATAGCAGTCGGTCATTTTAACCCACCCCACAGCCACATCAACTACAATAACAGTAGACCCCGACTTGAGATAGTGCTAGAGTGAAGAGAATCACCACGGTGATGAATGCTAGGCGCGAATCCCATTGTGAGGCATAAAGGCACGAAGGAGGACGACGCTGAGTGCTTTTAGTCGATGCGGGCCCCACATCATATCGTATCCTTGACTTCGGTGAGGCGCGAAGCGGTCAAGCATATGTATATATTCACTAAAAAAAAAAACGATCACCAGCACACTCCACGCGACTCTATCTTCGCGTTGTTTACAGGTAGTTGACACATTGAGTCCTATAATAGCCTTAATTTGATCAGATCAGCGGGTAAGTAGACGACCTCCAGTCTTTTTCTCCTCTATCTTCCCTACCACGACCAATTTGTCCAGATTATCTGGTTGTTTCCAGGCGATGTGACCAAAATAGCTCGTTGGTAGACTGTAAGTGATGGAAAATCTAGTTCTGACCAAATCTGTGAAGAGAATACGTGGTCGTAAAACCGATTTATCACTTTATCGCTAAATTGCACACCTGTTTTCACTTTTTTTAGTGCAAATTGGAATAGTAACAATGATTTGAAACAATTACGATTGGATAGGAGAGGGGAGGTATACTTATCAGTAAATTTGTAAACATTTTTAGGAACAATGAACATTTAGCAGTCTATCGGCACAAGTGCGGTGAATCGTGTTACATTTACAACACCAAAATGGTTTTCATGGAGTTATTTTTCTGTTTGTTTTTGCTTCAGATGGGCTACAGCGACTGGGTAAGGGACATATTTTGTCACTAGTGCTTCATTATATCGAACTAAACGTTTTTGCTGATAGATATAGGCAAATATACATATATAGCTTAGGCCAATATAGAAGACTTAATTCATAATCAGACTGATCATTGAGACCAATTCAAAATGTCCGAATTCTATGTCTACGTCAAGAACAACGAGGATCCAACATGACCAACTTCATCATCTTCATCGTAATAAAACCAATGAGCCTGAATCAATCTCTAATATTGCAGTTTATTAGTTCGGAAGTCCAAATATCAGTTCCGACCTCATCAGCCTTTTGTTTATGTATTACTGTTAACCCGACAGCTACAGTTTAATTTCTAGTTTAAAAATTTGCGTTGTCTGAATGCATTACACGTATTTTTAATTGTAGTTATTTCAAACAAACTTACCGTGGATATGAATTAAAAATTTATTTTGATTGTAACTCGACGTGTCTACTTTAAATATAAGGACGATCGAGGATGACCGCAAGTGCGTCGGAATTTACTTAAAGAGCTATTACCAGCGACTCCGCCCGCATGAATTATCTAATATATAGACAAATTTCTCAATAATAAACTTGTGCTGATGAAATGGCACACTGACATTTTTAAACACACATTTAGAACGTTTTGAATGGAATAGCGGTTAAACCACAGCGCCACTTACCTGGACCTGATTTTGTGACTATTAAACTAACATGAATGAGTCAATTTGGTCCATATATATATATACAATTTGTTAATAATTTGACTACAGGGCCACCTGTCGCATCCTAGTATAGTTATATAAACAAATATTAATATTAATGATTTAAATCGCATTCAAATTAATCTTATTATTAAAATAGTTTTAACTTTGATTTGATTCAAAGGTGTCGGAGTGGATGTTACCGGTCCAAAAACAATTGTAAGTAATAAAATAGAACATATATCAAAATAAATTCTAGTTCTAAATTGTAATGAGTTAATCATATTTACTGTACCAACACGTATAAACAATATAAACCCTAAACACTCCATGACAAATCATTTGAGACAATTGATCCTGATTATACGCCTTAGAATAATATACTTTTATAATAATTTCAGAAACACCAATCTGTTTCAAAAATCAAGCAATGGGGCCGATTTAAAGTTCTCCAACAATAATATGGGAATGGTTCAGAGTAATAGAGACTCTCCCGAGGTAGTACATAAATCAGTTGAGGTGAAATCTAACAAAGAAGTATCAACAGCTGAAATGAAGCTTAAATTGGAAAATACCCTACAAAGTGCTAAGATCTTAGCGAATACTTTGAAAATGCAGATACTGAACGTGATTACCCGGGAGAACGTACTAAAAGAAGCTATAATTAATGGAAGGTAAACAATTTGGTGAACTGGGCGGTTATTTGACTGTCTGACTTATCGCGTTAAGTTTTTAATAGGTATTTTATTAACTCTACTTGTTTTAATTGGGTTGCAACCAACGTGGTCGCGAACAGACTAAATATCACAATTTATAAAAACCGAATAAAATAAATTTCGGCCGATATCATTGCTGTTTCGATGATTATTTTTACAGCTGTGTCATCATGGTTCATTTTAACCTTAACTCTGTCAAACTAATTTGAAGTAAGATATTTGAGGTAAATAGTTGGCCACTTTTAGTATGCTGCCCCAATACCTAGTTGTATTGATCAAATTAGAAATTATTTAAACCGTGTGGAATTCCTACATTAACCCTTAGTTATGAACATGTAGCATTTTTATCGACTACCTACATTTTTGTGACAAAAACCGAGTTCGATGGTTCAAAGTGCTCTCGGTAGCATAAAGACTTCATATGCCACTAAAAATAACAAAATGTTATCTTATTTTGCGGGACTTTGCTTCAAAAACCGTCCCGTGTTTGTAAAATGGGGTAGGCCATTTTATATAATATTTCGACGGGTGAAAAGAGTAATTGACTAAGCTGTATTATACTAACTTTACGGGAGAACAGTGTTGCCCGTGCAAGATCGTCGTGAAACTCGCCCATTCTTCGTCCAGCACCAGTAAATCAGGTTTTAGTAGTATTGACTATGCAAGACCGAGACGAGATTCACCCAGTCTTGGTCTTGCACCAGCAAATCAGTCTTTAGTGTTGGTATCGTTCCTGCATACTTGGTCTAGCACTTACTACAAGAGCTTTACAGGCCTTGCGAGACGTAATCACTACTTATCGAATTGGGTTCTGTTCTTATCAAGCTACCAAGTACATTCAGTCAAACTAAGTTCATTAAGCTAATTAGCTTTTTATAGCCTATTTCCATTCTAATAATAATGTATCTAACTTTCATCAATCTTGCATACAAGATCAAGACTGTTTTAGGCAACGCTATAGAACGAATTACTTTTTAATAAAGATAGAATAGAATAATAATACAATACATAATATTTATTGAATACAAATTCAAAGAAATTACTAATATAAAAGATATTATTCTTATTAAAAAGTGATTCCATGTTGCTTGTTAATATAATGCTAGCTAATTCCAAAATATCTAGTCAACATCAAACTTCGACGAAATAAGTCGAAAGGCATATCAAACGACGCAAATAAATAAATATAAGGATTAAATATATTTTAAGTTTTCAACCGCTAATATACTCTACCCAGAAAATTTCTATTTTCAGCATTGTTTGATATTATTCTCGAATTTCTTAACGTAGTTTGGTATCGATTAGACATTTCAGAATAACTCCCATTACACTTGTTTCGTTAAGAGTGAATTTTGAATATCTCTTGTAATCATCATCATTTCAGCCCACAGCTGTCCACTGCTGAACATAGGCCTCTCCAATCGAATTCCAGCGCGACCGGTCCATAGCCACCGGCATCCAACGAGACCCAGCGGTCCTCACCTTGCGTCAGCGGTCTCTTGTAAAGTTGCTATTAATGGCACTGGTCACTTTACCTTCCCATTATCGATTTACATCCGCAGACTTGGAGTAACAACCGTGACTGTATCAACATTGAACCAGTTGCCTCGCTCATATATCATTCGGGATGGACGGTGGATGCTGTGCAATGGAATAATTCAGCTCCCAAAACAAAATACCGCCGAGCCTACGAACATCTTCAACGTTTTATTTACTGAGCCCAGGTGTATCGGAAAAGAGGTGATTTCTTCTTGTTTTGTTTATATTAATTAAGAGGAAGAGAAAAGAACAATCCTCTTTCTCCGATTCCGCGTTTTTAATGGTAGACTGGCAGATAATGCCTCAGTCCGCCTTTACACACTGTGTAAGAAATTTAAAGCCGTCATTATGGCCCAAACTTGAGAATGCCTATGTCCAGTATATGACTGACAAGACTGAAATAATGGCATCACTATGACTGAAATAACGCATTCTAGTTACTAACAGTATTGTGAAATTATTTGTATTGTTGATTATAGTAAAAATATGTAAATTCTTGTCACAAGAATGTCTTAAAAATTATTTTTGAAATATTTGCACGAGGAATTTGTCAAATATATTGAATTTGAATTGAATGTAAGAGCCTATGTATAATAAACCTATGTATATAACCTATATTTTAGCAAATAAAACATTAATTCACTGATAAAGGCTTTACATTAATAGGTAACTGTAAAACTGACACGCTATACATTAACAGGTAACAACAGAACAAGACCCTTGCGCGTTCAACTCTATCATTAAGTACGAAACAGTGCCGACCCGCAGAGCTCTGGAATATTCCGAAGATGACTTTCTGTGCCTCAAGCCAACGTTCAACAAGACCTTGGAGCGATATATGAGTGTCACACAACGACTCATGAATGACACTTGTGGAGACGGTAAGTTGATGTTTAAACAAGTTTAAACTAAGCCAAATTCATTGTATTGTGAAGTCATATTTTTAACAGAAAAATCAACAAAAAAAGTTGTTTTTTAACTATTCTTTGTGAATAGTGGAGGGCTATTCTTACTTCGGAATATACACGCCAATATTTTCAGATACGGAATGAAGTCACAGCATTCTAGACAACACCATTTCTCTTGGTAGTGAATATGCCAAGGTACAAATGTCAGAAAAATGTTTCAGAAACTGTGACGTTTTTCAATTATTAAAAACAATGTTAAACATATAAATTATATGATTTTCAGTTCTTGTATTTTATATATTTATTAAAAAAAAATGCCTCCGTATTTTCGTTTGTAATCTACAACCCTACTGTCAGACAAAGATCACGGTGACACAGCAAATTCTTATTGAAAAAAATATAAGTACCATATTAACATCAACGCAAATTCATACACATTTATATCATGGGTGTGTAATTTTACCCTTCATATAATTCTACAGTTATTTGTGTAATTGTATAATCATTGGGTGTTGGTACGTACATACGTATATTGCGTACAAGGATTATGCAATTATTTAAACGTACTGAAAAACACAGGAAGTGCTAATTTTGATTTGAGTAGGGCCACGCCCCCTCACGCATAGACGATGCATGCAACCCACTGGTACCAGGTAATCAGGAACGGCAACACATATCTCTTCTTAAAACAAAGCTGCTGTAAGAAACCTGGGGTGACAGGTTATACGGATAGTCGTGTTCACAACGGCTATACATCAAAAACGTGTTATACTACAAGTATATGCTGTCGTAGTTTCGATATCTTCATAAAAATATTTACAACTATTTAACATATACTCATTAGAAAGCAAGTAAAACATACAACAATATTTAAAACAAATTCTTCGACGAACGAGCAACGTCGACGAACTGCGATCTTATTTTTTCAATTGCGTCTTGTTGAACTGCTTTGTTAAATAACATACATAGCAAATAGCAGATCGAAACAGCATAAAAGTATTTTTAGTGAGTATACTTCATTCGATTCTTCACATTGAATTTTTAACTTTATTTTAATAGAATAAAAGTTGATATAAGAACCATTGCGAAACAACGATATCTCTTAAACATCCGAGGAATAAATAATCCGTGACACGAGATAGAATAACAAGAATCCATAATAAATAGCGTTGCATGATTGTACTAACCGTAGCGCAAGAATGAATGTAATTGCTACAACGCAGTTAGCAGATCATAGTAAAATAAATCGCAAGCTGCTTATGCATTATTACCATTGATTATTCGTCAATGTTTATTACTCGACTGCGCCAGAAGGGGGGTTATATTTTTTCGAGTGCATGTATGTATGTATATTTCTTTAGCACGCTCTGTAACCTAAACGGCTTAATAGATTTTAACTTGAGAGGTGTTGTTAGATTCGTCTTAATTGTGAGAGTTACACTAGATATATCAAAATTATAAAAAAAAATACATTTTTAAGCAGTCGGGCTTTTGTTTTTTTTTTTCAATTATGTTTTTATTTTTCAATCTGTTTTTATCTGCTATGTAATTAACGAGTACCTTTACCCACGGGTCATATTTTGACGTCATTAACTCACGCGTATTGTTACTCGTTTAATTGTCACTAAAATATACATATACCTATTACCTGCGTGATTTTCACTGTGAACTTATATAATTCTTTTGATGTTAAAAGATATTGTAATACTTATTTATTCAAAACTAGCTTTTTCCCGCAGCTCTGCCCGTGTGTTTGTAGGTTTTTCGCTACATGGGAAATCCCGAAACAATCATAGATTTATATAAAAAGCCATTGAACCACTTTTACTTGAGTTGTCATACCTTAACGGCGGCTACAAAAACAGGGGTCAAGATGTATGTTCAATTCTACTAGACCAATTTTGATGAAACATGCCGCAGTATTAAAGTCGGAATAGCATCTTTAAGAGTGTAACAATTTGACCAAAATCCACCCGCTCGAACAAACAAACAAACATCGACGGATTTGGTTTCAGAAGCCCTTAATTAGTCGATCTGAGTAGTTTG
>WUAW01003036.1:9183-20237 GCA_017165845.1 Thaumetopoea pityocampa | reverse complement strand
CCCCCCCCCCCCCCCCCCGACATTATGTAAGGAAATTTTATGATGATCAGTCAAGTAGTTAAGGCGTGAAAGCTTAACAAACTCACTTCGCATTTATAATATTAGGATGTATAGACAACGGCGTTTTACAATTCTATAATAGTATAAATCAATTAAATACTTTCAGTAGCGTTTCAATTATGCATTAACATCTTCGTAATTACTAATTGATCGCAGTGTAGACTTTTCCCAGGTAATTTGGTGTGTCTGCGCAGAAAACTGCCGCGCGGCGGGTAGTGCGTTTTTATTCTATGTGAACATCTTGAACCTAACTAAATTAAGATCAGGATTCATTATTCGTAGGTTATCACTAGCTATACGCACTGATTAAATTACCTTAGTTTTAAAGCGTTGCAATAATGTTGATGGCCAGTTGTCCTTGATTTTTGATGAGACCATAACATAGAATAATGTAGGCGAAAATAACAAATTCCAATACCTGAGACTTCACTAAACATCTGTTTGACATGACGTCATACCGTCATGAGGCCATGAGTTTCGAGCGTTTTATTGGGAAAATTTTAATTGCTTCATTAAAATGCAAAATATATTGTGGGAAGAATCGTTGTTTATATTAATAAAATAGACATTGAGGCAAAATACAAACCCGTTTCGAAAAAACTGTCAGCCATCTATTATTAACAACTATAACTCCGAATAATTTTCATAATAAAAAACAATCTATTAAGTTGTAAGAGAAGGTAGCGATTAGACAACATTTTGTTGAGGTAGGTGGCGACCAGACACCTATCCCGCCATCTTGCGGTCATCAGATGCATACGCTGGAAAGACTAGTGTTCTTGAACTATAATTTTTAACACTTATACTAGAAAATTATATAATGGTTATATACACATGGGATTTGTTAATTAATTTATTACCATATTATTAGTCATTATATTACAATTATTTGATTTCGGTTTCATCTAAATTATGTACATTTAAAATTATTGAACGGTGTTGTGGAAAACATAAAACGAGGGTAGTCGTGGATTTACTTTCATTATTTTACCGCCACAGAGTCGTCGTCACTAATTCATGAAGTGTACTAATTTAATGTTTCTCACGGGAAAACATTATAGAACGGTGGTAATAACTATACCAATAAGAAATACTGAGCCTGAATTTTATTTCAGACGTATGGCCACACACTTCTGTTAACACTTGAAACCACCGCTATGATTACGCCGCACGTAAAAAATTTGCTTTTAGGGTACTAAATAAAATATCATTATCACTGCATTGATTTTATAGCAAAAAAATATACATACATAGGGTAAAGTAAAAGTATTGTTCACACATCACAAGTCAGTTTTCGAGGGTATATACCAAACATGGGGGCGTTTATATTTCATTTATAATTTCCATAATATATAACGGTAACATTCACCTCAAGGTGTAATAAAAGCACAAACAAAGTCATCGATAAATCATTATTTCACTATACCAGAGCCATTCCAACGCACTTGACATTTATGAAATTTAACACTTAACAAGTCTTTTAGTGTTATGCGTTTGAGGAGGTTGTAGCCTAATTATAGTCCATTTGGGATACGCAATGTTTACCTGCGTTCGGATATTAGATGGGTTATCGATTTAAATCTGATCTCTAGTGTTTGACTGCGGTCAGGTATCGCAAGTATTGTAGAGCTTACGAAAATAATGTCATACGACAGTCACTCATCAGAAACCATCACAGCCATGCCTTTAGCCAGCTGACCCTCACTATCAGGATAAGGCTAATACATATAAAATCGATGTAATATTATCAATGTTACATATCCAAATGTCAATGTGATTAAATTGACTCCAGGTCTACATTTACAATGCACCATCATTGACACGAATAGTCAAATGATTTAGCAAATGGCATTAACTGCACGTAATATTTTCTAAATGTTTACCGCAATTTTATATCTAAACCTGTGCTTTATTTATATGTGCATAGCAAGCAAGGTTTAATCAATACAATATAATCATACAAAAGTTATAATTATTCAATAAAAATTAAAATTATTTAATTTATTACTAAAATTAGCACTAGAATAAAATTATAGGTCAGACAAGCAACATTATGATCGAATGCGAATTCAGAGTATTGCTTCAGTGACATATAATTTACATGCAAAGTAGGTTTAAAGTACAATTTATTCAGTAGCACATATTCATTTCTTTATATTTCTGCCATAACTAATGCATTTTTATTATTTTACACAATAGCTAGTCGCGGGTACATAATAAATAATTATTGTTTAAATTACTTCAGGATTTGGTTTCTACTATACAGAGATCAAATTAATCATTAAGTAGTAAAGAACAAAATGCAGATTTGTTTTTCTATAAAAAATTACCATACATATTTTATTATTATAGATAACATATCTTAAAAAAGATGAAAAAGATTGGATTCTAATTTTATTATTTATATTTATAAGTAATTTTAAATCAATTTCAATATTGTCCGACCCGGATGGGGCCCGCACTGTGTCACGCCGGCGCCTGCTTTAACAAGTCCAACAGCATCACCAAACACTCACCATCCAACTACACTAATGAAAAAGGGCACTATTACTTAGGAACAATCCTCTTGACTCTTTCTCACACACTGTGCTACTTTCCTTTTAAACTCCGAATATGATTCTCTCCATTCTTTCTGCAAAAAGAAATAAAATGAGCACTCGTCCACTGCTGGAGTTGTATTTGATAGGGAATGCCGGTGTATGTAGCCTACGGCATGTAGTTTGCGCTATGTCGTCTCGATATAGTTGTGTCACATGGCCCTTTTCCAACAATGGGATCTAACTCCTAAAAGCAATCTTCTTGACTTTTCCTAACACATCTGGCAACTTTCTTTTTGAAATCCGAATATCGTTCTCTCCATTCTTTCTGTGAATGCAAACAGTAAAATGATTAAGATATGCTGGTAATTGAGAAAAAATCCAGTACAAGTACACAAAATATTTAAAACTAACGATTTAGGTACAAGATGGCGGAGCCACATGGCGCAGCGCCACACTAAATAAATAAATTTGAGCTATTATGAAAAATATTGTGAATCATGTTTTCCTTGATTTCAACAATATGGCAACCTTCAAGGAAAGACTAGTAAAGTTTTAAGAGATCAGGTGACCAGCAAGCAACGCATGCTACCTCTATATTGTGCAGGACCTTTGGTATTACCGTGTTTTCGAATTAGTATGAATACACAACCAATGTACATTGGTGGTCAAGTGTTATTAGACACGACCCGCGTCCAAAAGGGATGGGCCTTGACCCCAGTCCCATACTGGGTTATTTCAAATTCATGTGTGATCAATATTACAGTCACCAATGTACTCAATGGAGAAGGAAACTGCAAGGAATTTTGTAAACCTGCATAGATGTATGAAATTTACCAACTTACACTAAGCCAACATGATAGACTATGGCCTAATCCCCTTCTGATTTAGATATAATCACGAAGTGAGGATGGTGATAATACAACCAAAAGCGAAAATATCAAACAGACTACTCCAGGAAATCATTTATTGATTTGGTGACGATTGGGTGTGCTATAAGGGATGCCTTGATATGGCTGCCCTTGGGGCACAATCTCATCACTTGGAATTGCAAATGTCTATTGTGTGTGGTGTCCTTTAACCATTTTTGCAGAAATTTCGATCCCGAGATAGAAGGCGCCTTGAGTAGCTCCATGCTCCTATAAGTATTAATCTATTACGGGCTAAGCTCTCTCAGATGAGCAGAACATTGTAAAGGCGGCAGTGACGTTCTATTAAGAAATCTCGGAACCCCTCTGTCTGTCTTACATATTCCAGTCCTCCCCCACAGAGGACTGGTAATCTTTTTAAGATATTCCCCTGCATCACTAAAATATGTTACAAATTTATGACCTCTTATAAAGGATATTTGTACCAGAATCATGGATGTACTATATTTATATACGTAAGTCTACCACTAGTTCAGCATGGTAGACTATAGCCTAATCCCCTCCTGATTAATGAATTAGTCTCAGTGGCTAGGAAATTTAAAGTCTCCGATTTTTTTTATGCTACTAGAAATACAATAAAAGGTTGCAGCAACAAAGATCCAGGGGTAGACCTAAAAAGTGGATATATTATTTAGAAAATCTTAAGATAGGAGAAACAAAGGCCAGGAAGGAGAAGACTAGAAATGTTAAGTCAAATGTAGGAAAATTGTTGACGATTCCAGGCCTACAAGTTGTAGTATCACAAGTAATAAATTATTGCATACAAACAAAAGAATTTTAGAACATAATAACAACTTAAAAAGTGTACAATTGGTGGTCTTATTGCAAGGAGTAGTCTCTTCCAGACTCCTTTGGATGGGTGAAATTTATAGCTAGATATGGTGGTACAATTGTAAATATCTATAATAAGAAGTGAACAGTTAGCATTAACTGAATCTAATAACTATTAAATGGACTATTTATTATTGCTAAAATGCAGAAATTAGTTTATTAATATTTTTTTATTCTTATATTTTAAGTAAATGTATTGTCAGCCTGAATAGGGTAGTTTTTAATATGTACTTACCGCGGCATCGACATTAGCTGGACTCTCGTCGTTGGGATCTGCTAGCATGGAGATAACACTGATGAGTATAGTCTCGACTGTGTGCACGGGCAGCCACCGCTCTGACGCCTTCTCGTAGCCCCACTTGTCATCACCCGGCTCGTGTAATATTGATATGCATACATCGCCATTCTTTTCAACTGAAAGTTAAAATCATAACAGACTTTATACAATTGTACAAAGATCTTATTACTTAATTCATTATCATCATCACAATCTATGAAAACCGATTTCAGCCCACCATGCGGCGCGCCGCCGAACAGCACTTGCGGCAAACCGCCTCAATTATGATTTGAAAAACACTAAACCAGAGGTCCTCAAACTTTTTTGTCTTGTAGACCACTAGTAATATTTTTCACTTTTGGATAGACCCCCCAAAGCTTAGTTAATATAATTTTTTGTAAATTTGTTAACTTCAAACGTATTTTTGACAGTTGGCGTGGACCCCTTGCAGGTCATCGTCGACCCCTAGAGGTCGATTTAGACCACTTTGGGCATCAATGCACTAAACTAGAGGTTCCCAAACTTTTTTCTCATAGACCACTTTCAAAATTTAGCTGGTTCCGGTGGACCCCCTGCAGCTACATTTCTACCATATTCCCAAAACTTGACAAATAACAATATTTATCATTTTTATCCTTGCTTTAACAAACGGTGCAGTAACCAGTTTCAGAATTTCATTATTTTTGACTGTACTTAGTATTAGAAACGAAAAAATTTACTGGTCTCGAATGCGTTAATATGTATATGATTATGAAAATTATCAAATGCATGGCTTGGATTCGAACTCGTGATCTTAGATTTGGCCATACCACTATCACTAGGCTATCACTGCTTCCTTATACCAGCTAATTTAAACCTAGAGAACAAAAAAAAAGAAAAAATAAACAAGGAAAAATTGGAACATGACCTGCCCAAACTGGAGGCTAGAGATCTTCAAAAACAGTACTAATGACGTTGCCAATGTCGACGCTTGAGAAATAAAAACTTTTTAGATAGACATATATATGTTACTGAATAAATTTTATTTATTTATTATTAACTTACATTCATATTCCGTTTATTGCCACGGAATATGAGATAAATGCATTTAATCTTATTAAACTAGAACAATCATTCACATTGACACAGTTACATCTATTCAAAAGTAATCATCGCATTTACAAGTGCTGAAACATCTGAAACTCAATTGATCATATACATGATACATGGCAAATTTTCTGAAAAATGTAAAAGCAAATAATGGCAATTTAGTTAGCTCTAAACATTTTTGTCTATCCTTTGAATATTAACATTGTGCAGATGACATTGTGACAGCTGCATCACCATTATTTCCATCAGCCTGTTGGATTCCTCTGCAAGACTTGTGATTACTCCATAGAAATCACCATAATCTTGGCAGGCATATTTAAGATAGCAATATCTGTTTACTGAATTGCAGGATATTTTGACTGCCCTATTCCAGAGTGTAAGCCCATCTCATGGCCAATCATAGACAGAAATTAAATATACCCTTATCACTTGTTTCTTTTTAAAAAAAGTTACCAGTGTATTATTTCCTACATAGATGTAAAAAGAATAAATAATACTCAAAACAAAACTTAAGGTTCCAGATCTAATTTTTAAAAAAATGTAAAAGAAATTGAAAAGTCTTCATAGATTATTCATAGAAAAATCTGCAGATATACAGTGCCTGTAAATCTGAGTATTTTCGATTAACTTCCTAAGCTGGACATAGATCTTCAGAAAAATCTATAGATCTAAAAATGCTAGTAACACAGAGATGCATATTATATATTAACAGCAACTTACTATTAGGATGCCATATTTCAGTGACAAATTTCATCCGAGGTGGCCTCAGAGGATATTCTTTTGGAAAGTGTAAATGTGCCTTAAAGAATCCACCCTCACTGTAAAGTCATTTTTAAATATTTAAAACATATTTTACACAAAACAATAAAAAATCAGGGTACTCCAACTAATCATTTCGTAAATTCATCCTTATTAAAAATTAGTGTTATCATTATTAAAAATTAGTTAATACCTGTAGCTTCACTTCCATGAACTTATTGATAGTGATGATAATTCAGTCTTCATCTATCCAAAACATCAGACCTACCACCCTCAATAAATATTAAATGAATCCAATCCTAATGGCACCACCATGACCAATAAAAAGGTAACAAACATATGAATTACCAGTTTTAGTTTTATTATATGATAGTGAGTGAATTTTTAAAAATCCAAAATATCCTAACTTTCATAATCTATATAACATTTTCAGCAATCAACATCATCAGGACATAAGTATACTGCTGGAATAGATTTAGGAGACTGATTCATTACATATAATTGATTAACACTAATTGTACAAACATAAGGTATTCTTTTTCAAACATAAAACAGAGTGGCAGCACTTTAAAGGACCATCACACTCCAAAAGGTTTATTAAGTCGAGTTTATTATAAACTACTTGGACTTGGTAGACAACAACTGCACTGATTTTTAGGTACGCTCATAGGCGATTTAAGTATGAATAAGCATCTAGATAGAATGTGTTGCAGCACATAATGCAGGAATTGTGACACAGAAGTGGAAACCATTGAATAAATGTTGCACTGGTTTGATGCATTGATCAGACAGTAAATAGATCTTTTAAGTTTGGTGTACCCTATAACAGGCCCCCCATTAGCCTATAACAATATACAGGCTTACAGTGTTAAAAGAACTCAAGTACAGATTGAGTACTCTTTATTGCATAATAATATAAAATCTTATAGTATTTAAATAAAAAAAAAGTGTGTACTGTGCAATCAAATAACCAATTTGTGATCTCTACCAGACAATCTTCAGATGGATAGGATTCTATGATCGAGGCACAGTCAAAGTTAGTGATGTGCATATTAGTGTTATAATTTACAAGTATAATCAATTATGTAAATAGGATAGATAAGGTCCTCTTATGAGTTTAACTGTCAAACTAGAGCAAGTAGCTGGTAAATACCAGTTGTAAATTGTTGAAAATTGTATGCATAGAACAGATGTTAACAATTATTGGATACATCAAAAATTAAATATTTTTAAACTGACAGTGATCTATCAATTGGAACTGATTTTGCAAAATTGAATAATAAACATACATAAAATTTATATAAGTTATTTGATAATTTCTTGCCACTTTCTAGTTTTTATTATAATATATACCTATTTTGCTTCATTTGGATTCAAATTTGTCCATCTCTATTTTAGTCTAATTAATCTCAATTTACATAGTATACAGCAATATAAAGAGATGCTACATTTGTAGCAGAATTTAACGTTGATGCATTGGCAAATCTTTATAAATTGTATACAACATTACTGCCATAATATTTCTTGCAGGAGCCAATGTCCAGGTAATAGTAGTTTTATGTGGTATTATTATGACATATATGCAAAATACAAGATAATTTGCTACATAACAACATTTAACATCATTATGTATCATATCTACTCACTATAATGTGTCCGGAGGGCCAATGATGAGTACTTCCCACCTGTATATATCATTGTCATCTATCAACCCAGCAGAAAAGCCTTCCACCGGATTTTTATTTAATTCTGTAAATAATGTTATTCATTTTAACTAGAAACAAAACTACAAGAAAATACTTTCGATGAGTTTACGTATGAAATATGCAACAAAATTAATATTCGCTGTTAACCGTGAAATATACCCACTGTAAATAGATAATTTACTCGACGACTTTGGGACAAATACCTGTCATCCAAGACCAATATTGATTTTGCAGATATCTGGATATCGTGATGATTATAAAATTACCAGGCTGTTAGTGTAAAGGTAACTCAAGCCTAAAATATGAACTACAGCATACAGATACGCAAAATTCGTCGCGCTAAGGTCAATGATTTCAGAGACGATGATTACTATTTGACGGATGGTCAGTGACTGGCGATATATTTTTTGCTATACAATTAACTTACCAGCTAGTTGCTTTTTTAACAAAAGCGAAGACTGTGGCTCTGACATTAATTACAATCGTGAAATTTACCCTGACGACACGAAACGAACGATTTATCCACAAAAGATGGCTGGCTGAGTTTTTGGGCAGGTTGTGAAACATATGAGTTGCTACTTGTTTCCGGCGAAAATGTTGCCGTATGATAAATGTTAAAAATATTCTACCAGCGCAAATTCATAGTAAATTATTCTAATTTAATAAAATGTAGTAAGAAATATAATACAATTGTAGGTATTAGCAAATTGTGTGCATGAAAAAGCGAAAAATCACCAATTAATAATATCTTGATAAATTCTACCTAGGTACATATATACACATTGAAATGTTAAGGTATCCGTCAACTAAGACGAAATTAATTGGATGTATTTCTTATTACCAATAGTAACATGAAACTGTACGAAAATAATTTTCAATATATATTATTTATCATCCACGTTTCTATGTACATACATAAATAACATTAAATTATTGTCATAATCCTAGAAGATTAAAATTAAAACAAAAATCTTAAACAGCTCAGCCCATTATTTTTAAACAACCCTCAATAATTCAGCGGAGGTGGTGTTTTGAAATGCGTATAGAATATTTTACTTTAATTAAAACTATTTTGTTCCAACAAACCAAAAGTCTTTGCTATGGTTTAATGGATTTAATGTTTCACAATAGCGAGGACTGACATGAATAACCGTTTAACATGTCTGCAGAATCACAGTGACGTTTAATTCACATACTTTCAGATTCTAATCATTAAATACCTTATCGTATCTGACTGCTTAAGTTCAATTATTAGCAGTTCGCGATTCAATAAACTCTGATGATTACTACACATTTATAATCATTAAAAAATCTAGATTTTATGTACATACTAATTTTGCTTTCTGTGAACAGATTATATAGGTACATTAATTATTAAATTCCTGTATCCATGTCTGACTGTAAGATTAATTAACTTAATTGTTAGTGATCGCATGGGCGTACCCAGGGGAGGGCATACTATTTTAGCCTTAACATCTATTTTTGCACGTTTCCGTTTAGTCTCACAGCTCATGACTGACAACAACCCAGCGTTTTCTTGTGGAATTTAAAAATTATTGTAATAAAAATTTAATTAAGCACGTAATCTACCATCGGCGCCGTACCATTCTCAATGAAACGGGGCTACGGAAAACGCGGTAAGAACCGTTAAAAAGGTACTTAAAAGGGCATTACATGAAGGAGAAAATCTACCACAAGCACTTAGTAAGTTTCTATTTCAGTACCACAATAGTGAACATGGGACGACCGGGGTGTCAGCCCCGGTGGCTATGCTGGGCCGACGTCTCCGAGAGTGACTGGACGCGGTGCGGCCATATGTAGCCGCAGTATTACGAGCGGCACAAGACCGACAAATAACCGAAAAAAGACCGCAAACGCAGGTGGCACTCCGCGGACTTTAAAGGTTGGTGTTCTTGTACGTAACTATTCAATGAGATGTAGAAAGTGGGCCGAAGGTAATATTGCCGACAAAACAGGATCGGTGTCTTTCATAGTCGAAATGGGGGATGGACGCAAATGGCGCAGACATCAAGACCAGTTGATATCTATAGGAAACAGCTACTCACTGTCGCGTACAAGTGCGGAAACACCACCAAATGCGGATTCCGATAAGGAGGAATCTATCGACACTTTGAACGTGTCTGGGATAGGGGAGAGCGCAGAGGAACTCGTGGTGGAACCTACAGCCCCAACTGCGACCTTCGAAGCGGACACACCTCAGTGCCCACCCAGTCCGAAGTTGTCAGGTAGAGCATTACGTCCTTATAATAGAAGTAAGAAAAATGTGTAAATTTAAGAGGGGAAAATATGATATCTTCATTTTGTGATGTTTAGTAATGTAGGTAGTTCGAAATAAATAATAAAGAAGTTAGTCTCTAACTGTTGTTTCCGTGAGTAGTTACAATAATAATGTTTCTTTTTTGGTGGAAACTTACGTTATAAAAAAAACCAAGGCTATTTACTTAATACTAAAAAAAACATACTACTGTCTCTTCATACTCCTTCCGAGATAGTAGTATCCTATATGGGGTATAGGATAGGGTATAGTCCTTTTCCTAAATTCCATATTCCTTGTTCAATACACCTTCCCTACCACATCCTTTTTCCTTTCCTCTCCACTAAGTCGTGGGTACGTAATGAGGAACTTTAATCATTTTTGAACCTTATAAAATGGCGGCGTCGTGGTTCGCCGCCCGACACGTCTCGTTGCCCATGGGGGCGAAATGTGGGCTGCAGATATTCACTTTGCTAGATTAAACGATCGTAGCAAGTGGAAAAAAGTGGTCTCTGCTTATCGCAATAGGAAAGAGGCGTGACTGTATATACAGCCTTGGCCAAAAGTATTGAGCACCCATGCCATCTCTCG
>WUAW01003024.1:1493-17560 GCA_017165845.1 Thaumetopoea pityocampa | reverse complement strand
GTCAGGATCGTAGTATGTGGCAAACTGTGGTCTCTGCCTACCCTTATGGGATACCGGCGTGAGTGTATGTTATGTTAATTCTCAAGGTGTAAACTTATACGAGTACTATCAAAACATTACAGAGTGAGTACAAATCATCAGTAGGTAACGCTAGTAGCAATATCATCACAACTTTTCAATATTCACGTTTTGTGAGCCATTTATATTATGGCCAACATATACGGTCACGCCTTTTCACCTTGGTACATAATGTAATTAATTATTATAATCCCTCACGTGATACATTAGTCGAATTTATGACATATTCAAGAACGGCTGGCTTGTCAGTAATAACTTATTCCCTTGTGGAAGGGGTAACACCCTAAAGTTGTCCTCAGTTAATGTGCTTATCTGCGAAGTGCAACTATACTGGATTAGTTTTCGTTTGAAGAGTAATTTAATTACTTTTATGATGCACATTAATGTTTAAAACCAGTGATATTAATAAATATTTTAAAGTGCAGCGCAACTTAGTTAATTATATAATATTAGTATTCGCTAGTTTTCACAGTACCAAGTTTCTTATAGTTCAACTTAGTAGTAGTAGAGCTTGGACGGCTTATACATGAATGTGTATATTTAATTTTGCCGACCATGAGAAAGAAAAATTGATGTGATGTTGTTGAAGAGAGTATCCGAGGCAGTCTCGGCGTACGTGACGTGGCAGATAAACTCCAGGAGAGTCGTCTGAGATGGTTCGGTCACGTAATGCGCCGAACCAGAGACTACGTCGGTAAGAAATGCCTCAATATTGTTGTTCTCGGAGCACAATGTCGGGGCCGCCCTAAGAAGCGATGGCTGGTTGTTGTGACCAAGGATATGGAAACCAATGGACTCAAGATCGAGGATGTCAACCGAGCAAAGTGGAGGAATCTTAGTAGGAAGGCGGACCCTGGCAATGGAAGTTGGGATTAATAACGCCAAGAAGAGAACGAAAAGTTGATTAAGCAACATTTTTTAATGTATATTGTGATTAAATATTCAGAAACTTTCAGTTTTAATTTTTAGTTTTTCTGTTGAAATTAAACGTAGATTGAATATTTTAGAATTAGCTGGCATTCATTATTAATTAAACTTTGAATCCTCTCATCAGAAAGTTACTTTAATGCCGTTTAGTCGATTATATACTGATGGTTATCGTAAACGATATTATCACAGGCTGATAATCAAGTTTTAAGAAAATGAAGACGTGTTTCGTTACATAGAGGGAGGGAAATATTAAACGGGTTCACAGAGACTGAAATAAAGTTTGTCTCTATTCTACTAAGAAGTGGCACTTGAATATCCGCTTTTAAAGCACCCCTTTTAAAGCATTCTTTGTACACGTACCATTATTTTAAAAATTTTAAATTTCATTTTTAGCATGCAATATATCATTTTGGTATTTACAGTAGTTTAATTTCACAGGTATTTAATAGTTCTTAATTATTACGCAACCCGTGTGTGGCTCAAAGAATTGCAAAGCTGTAGTGGCAGTGGGCGGGCCACATAGCTCCCAGAACCGACGCACCGTTGGGGTCCTAAAGTGTTAGAGTAACGAATGCGAACCGGAAAACTTAGTGCAGGTAGACCCACGACTAGGTAGACCTACGACCTAATTAAGGTCGTGAGTAGATGCGGCGGCTCATAGCCGCTCGATATGGTGTTCATTAGAGGAGGCCTATGTCCAACAGTATACGTCTCTGAGCTGATATGATGATGACGTAATTCATATTTGAAAAATAATACTGATTTGATTGTTTTTACATTTACATTAGTTTCACTTTTTAAATACGCACCACGGTGTTTCTATTTCAGTTGCGTAAATGCAAGCTGTCACGTTGGAACTACTAGATTCTATGAACCTATCAGCGTTTTTAGACTACTCGTTTTTCGATAAGCACATTTGTCCCTATGTTTTGTTCAGAAAATAAGAAAGATATAATGTGTCTTATAGTAAAATATACATACATATATTCTGGTCACTTTAACATATATTGATCTTGCTGCTGCCTAGAATTCTCTTTATTTCTCTACTAGTTTTTTGCTACTACTGAATACTAGTGAATTTCGATTTTCCGCAATTTGGGAAATCCCGACACAACCCGACAATTTAGTGTAGTTCTTTGTTATTCCCGATTAATTATTTAATATTAATAATTATTTACACCAACGTGCGTGTTCTTTATAGTGATTTTCAGTAGATCCCTCATTCTGCATGCTAATGCAATAATTCATACAAATGCAGTTTTTGCGTTTCAAGTTTCGTGTGATTCACCCTTGCCTGTACAAGGACAGGCGTTGGTGTGGGTGTTATATTACTGTGCTGTGTATTGGTGATATCATTGTTAGTGTTCCGTAGTCAATTAGGAACTCTTACAGTTTTTTTTATGTCAATTTTCTATTGCTTTGTTAACCTTTTATATTTTCTCCGAAAATTGTCTTCGGAAAAATGTTATCTGAAATCTATTAAGACCATATCACTGAAATTATGTACATTTAATATACTCATATAGATATTGTCTGTTTGGTTTGTGTAGGATCACATAACTCCTGAACGTAATATCATGTTCTGTGTACTATGTCACGTATTCCTGTTGGATTACATTTAAAACACTCACTATTATATAACGAAGTAATTATAACCTATGATGATGAATGACAGTATCGGAAAAGGGAAGATCTTCCGACCACACGTCTGTTATGTCTGGCGGGGCCTGCCACTGCCCCGATGATTGATATCGGGATGTTGTGTATATATAAGTTAAATCGCTGTCAAATTCCATTCGCATGTTTCAGGCTTCTAATATCGCCACTCAAAAGCTGCGTCATCTGTTGAGGATGCTTGGTACTATATAGTGAATTAGGTCGCCATAAATACTTCGATAATTAGCCTTGATACGTTCACTGCTAGGGATTTGACATAATTTCCACGCTTGACAGGCGTCTTGGAGATCGCAGTAGATTTTGATTAAACAACAGCACAACACTACTGCCCGTTATCCTGGTACACATCTGTTCCAGCTAGTTCTCACAGCATTCAGAGGAAGAAATGAGTGACGTTTATTATGTCGAGACCACACAGCCCACTACTTGTATAGTGGAATTCTCGTCATTTGTGGGATATAACCGATCAACTTATGTAATTCAAAAACTGAAAAGTTTATATAACTTTATACAAAATTATTTAAATCAACGGCTAACAATAATTTTGATTACTTGTATTGGCATGTTTAAAACACGTGTTAATACGCTACACCACGGAACTCTACAATGCGCGTAGCCCGACACGCACATGACCGCTTTTTAAAGAACCTATTTAGGTACGTTTGTGAAAGTGATGTCATCCATTGCAGTTATAATTCAACTGTTTAAAAAATAAGAAAAAATGAAAATTTACCTTAAACTTCATCAATAAAGTTCCATTTCCCTTGCGTGTGGGCGTTGCAGTTTAAGCAGTCGTCGAAAGCACCGAAGATATGAATCGGTTAATGCAGGCACATTATTAAGTCTAACGTTGAAGGCTTTGATGTATTTACAGCGGTGTCGTGTTATGGGGGTGGCAGAATTATGGTCGTGTGGGTCGTGCTGCGTCAGTTGGAGAATCGATAAATGATAACGACTCTGTTATGACGTCATTTCAATTTATGAGCTAGCTGAGTATGATATCATATATTGATATGAACTGCGATTTAGTTTATAATTAAGGTGAATATGGTGGTTTTTTTTTTGGATCTGAAGGTCTGGTGTTTGAATCGCGTTGAGTTTACGTTTACGTAGTTTCTCCTTTTTTTGATCGGGAGCGAGTCTAATGTTCCCTCTTATCAAGTGTTCGAAAAAGCAAGATACAAATTCTTACCGGAAAATCAGTGTGATCCTTGATCTGGATCCCGGCACATGTTTCAATATAGGCTACCGTAGATTGTGGTCAATAAGAATCATCTTACAAGCTGCGAGGGCGAGTCCTATGCAAGATTTTCTACGCAGCAACAAAAATGTATCCGCTTTACATGTTTTTCATCTGGTGCTTCAACGACAATTGAAAAAATTGGAGCTCACGGGAATGATGTCATACGAAAGTTGATCGTTTGAATCCGCCTCACAATCCCATATCTTGCAGTAAATGCAGATCCTGACTCGGATCGGAATAATTCTTGGGTAAACAAACTATGATTTTATAAGGATGTAATCATGAGTTTTCAGACGAATTCAAAAAATATTTTACTAATGTTTTTTTTTGACGCACTGGCAACTTTGTTTGAGTTCAAACTTATAATTTTGAACTTGGAACATGAAAAAGTATTTTAACTGAGTGTCACTTTTCTTTTTTCATTATCTGTCGACATGGCGAGAAAGATATATTTGTTTTCTTTTGTTACAATTTTTTGTTCCAACTATATTTTTGTGTGTTATAGATGTAACAAATGCGTATGCAGTCTACTTGATAATAAGTGTTCTGATTCTAAAGTTGCGCGATGCGCTGACTCGGGTCTGAATTGCTTCTTATGCTTATAAATACATATCACTACCGTTAGTAAACAATCAAAACACTACGTCGTTCAAAGCATTGCTAGCGGTAAATTAAAGGAAAGATTGTGGTAAGTAGGTATCTGCATCCCTGAAGAAAACCAGTAGTTTTCTTCAATCTTTTGTTGTTGGTTTTGAGACAATTTAATCTTTTCTTAAATTTGATGAAAGCCAGATTTCGTTATGAATGTGTTAATGAAGTCAGTCTGAATCAGTATCTTACATGTAAGTGATCGTGAGAATGAGTAGTGGTATTGATATCGAACAAATTCTTACCTATTGATATATGGCACTGTATCACTGACATATCTGCACATCTAAATATTTACATGATCATCCAAGAAAGTGTAGTCGTTCGTAACAATGCCGTAGTTCTTTAAGACAGCTCCCGTAGTTAGGAACCATTCCTGTGATGTGGACACACAACAGACAATGTATTCGCGGGCTTAACGCCCAAACTGATGAAACGCACAGTCATCATCATTATCATCATCCGTTGAAGTCCGTTACAAACGAACCCACTCTTGTTTACTTTATCCGCACTTACACATTAATTCGTCTGTCTTTCTGTTATACAATTTGCATGCCAAGTCTCAGATCTTCAGTTTTAGTCACACACCCCGACTTTTGAAAATCATTTAGGTATTAATGATTAACAATCATTTCAAACGATGAAGGAAAACAGCGCGAAAAATCGTCCATAATTGAAAAGTTTTCTCGACGGTGTGTGAAATCTGCCAAACCGCATTGGAGCAGCGTGGTGGACTATAACCTAATTCCTCTTTTATTCATTCCTAATTCATTCTAAATGAACACCCGTGCCTTGTAGTGAGATACTCGATGATAATGATGATAAATATGAATAAAAGAACGGACTGTTAATCATACCTAATGTTCGTCATTCCCATCATAAAGTTATTACGGGCGATGCTGCGGGCTTGAGCTAGTTATACATAAACTTTTAGTCACCTGTTCTGTTGGGATTGGCAATACGCCACGCGACTTTTCTCTATGATGGATACTATTTTTTGATATCTGACTGACGTTGAATATTTTCTGTAAGTCATGTTGTCTCACTGGTATAACCGTTGGACTAACTTTCTAACGATCTCCACACTAAGCGTCTGTGAATCGTTTTTAAACTTAATTAAGATAGCGGGTGACCAGTATCTGTCTTAGTTAGGGCATCTGGCCACCTAGGCGGAGTTTAACTAACACCGCGCTTACCACTCCGGAGTCGCCATTACAGTACTTGTGAGCATCAATATCTTTTACGAGCTACATGCCACACCCACTGCCACTTCTGCTGTAGTACACTGAATTATAAGTGACTGTTTTTATGTTCTTTACGTATTGCCGGTGATGACCTATGGGCCCGAGACATGCCTCCAGACTATAGCTTATAAGAAAGTTCCAAGGTCACCTATTGAACTATGGAGAGTGCTTGCGGTTTCTCTCAGAGATAGAATTCGCAGAAGAAACAGAGTCGTAGACATAATGATGTTTTGGCTACCTGCTTCACTGCATAGTAACAAACATTCTCAACAGATGGTACAACTCTTAAGTGAAGACACTGAAATAGAAATCTGAATCAATCATCTGAATTTTTGATGCGATTTATCGTATATAGAATGTATCGACCGCAACCGGTAGAGCGGTGGCGCGCTCTGTCAAATATGACATCGGTCTGGTCGGAAGGTCTTCCATTTTCTATACTGCTACTTCAGCAATTCTTCAACTTAAAGCTAGTGACATACCGACATAATCATCAACGTCTTCATCAATATCACCGTTGATTATCATCATCATCCTCAGTCCATATTTGTCTCCACTACAGGGGCATCGATCCACTACTCTACAATAATCAGGAGGGGATTAGGCCGTAATCTACCACACTGGCCTAATGCGGGTTGCTAGACTTCACATACTCATGCGGCTATGCAGGTTACCTCATGATGTTTTCATTCTCCGTTAAGTACATTGGTGTCTACAATGTACACCGTATATGAATTAGAAATAACTCAATGGTTTGGGACCGGGATCGAACCTACGACCTTTCGATCACAAGCCGTGTCTGGCACCACTAGACCGTCAATGTACCATTGATCATCATCTCGCTACATTATAATTTAAATAGGCATTAAATGACTATGCATGTTATTTAAAAAGACTACTTCATATTGTGAAATATTATTGTCTCTTATACAAATATATTTGCAGTTTTGTTCCTAAGCATTAACGCTTGAAGCTTTTCCCAATCAATCGCGAATGGTGCTCATTAAACGAGCAGCCTTCTACAACAACTTCATTAGGGACCCTATCATCGTCATCTGATAACACCGGTGATCGACGTCAAATACGGACGTCGAGATCGCTATCTCCGTCCCGATGCTTGTAACGACTCAATGGAGGTTTTGGTCTTCAGTATGTTATGCTTTGATTGCTCCTTATTTGTATACAGTATACATGTAAGTGGAAGATGAATTTTATTTGCAAGTCATGAAGGATGATTTAATGTTGATATTGATTTAGCTTAACAAAGCAGCTTACGGAGTACAGATTAATTAATCTATTATGGAGGTACTTAGTATTATGGAAACTCATTAGCCGACCCACCCCGCTTTGCTTAGAATATTTGAGAGGAGCTTGCAGCAAAAAGGAGGCAGTCCAAATTTTAATACTTTCGGGTATTCAAATAAACGTGTGTCTAAAAATTAATTTTTACACTTATGTTTTACAGTTACATATTATAATATATAATAATATATGCATATTTACATATTTTGCTAAAGATTTTAAGGTAAATAAATAATTTTTAGAATAACTACGATTTTTTAAAGTTATAAATAGTAACGGCTAAAATTTGGATCCCCCCCCCCTGCTGCAAGGTCCTCAATTGTTACTTATAAATGTAGCGTTAGTTATAAATTAAATATCAGTGAAAGAAATATTTGTTGTGATTACAATATATTTTTATAAACTAAAATTCTTATGTTGTTTTGTCACACCGTTAAAAAAGGTCCTTAAAAATACTTGATTAAATAATATATTCACGGCAATAGACCCCTCTTTAGATGGTTCGTTTAAGGTATAAAAGTAAATATTTTAGGATAACATAAAAACTCGTGCATAAACTAATAAATATAATTACAATATTTTGCACCAAGAAGTCTGGCGATAGCATAAAAAAATTCATAAAAGCGTATCCAATAGCCGTCAGCACCACGTCGTCCATGTTAGAATTATTTACGCTAATTACTCGGTGCATACGTTATGGGAATTGAATTAACTGAAACGATTGCGCTGAGTATAAAACGTTATCTGTCGTATTTCCGTACGAACACGCTATCCCATGCTCTCACGCACTGGATATCCCGTTGAGTACATCAGCTTGATAATTGTTTCTCGAGTCAGCGGTGTGATTACGATAAGGTTGCGACTACACAGCGTTGCCGGCTTACCACCCAAATGCACGAGTATGAAGACTTCTCGTGGTCGTAGATAGAGAAGACAATATGTTATATATTACTGGTTTTTCTTATCACAATAAAGCAATAAAAATTTTGATAAATATTTATGTAATTCATCCTGTTTCTACGATTAAGAATGTGTTTATTTAATATGTTTATTTTTATTATCTGTGTCAGTGACAACATAAGTTTGATTTTTTTTTAGTAAAAACAATGCCTAAAAGTATAACTTGTGAGGAGTCGCGTCACAACAACAAGTCAAAATAAAATAAACTTACTTAGGATCTTATTCAATAAATTCTTCTTGCAAAAATAATTTACTGCACACCCAGACGTTAATACAAGTAACATTGTCGAAATTAAAGCTTAAATGTTTCACTATACGAGTAGCATATCTATATCTGTATATTATACCAGAGAGTGTAAATAAACTGCTTCCTAAATTTTATATTATTATTGTATTTTGTCATAGAGACAATCGTTTACTACGACTACCCGCCCTGTGCCAGTCTTTGTTTTATCACGAAGAAAATTCTACGTAGGACTATGGTATGTAGCTTGCGAGGTGTATCTGCAGTGGCTAACATTGAGACACGTCAGGGTCTCCGTGATCACACTATACTATGACTTCACCGGTACCATTCTATACTTGGATTTTCGGAACGCTCCTTGGGGAATATTGCCCTCGTTCTTCCGGCAGCACGTGCCTGTGCTAGTCTTATCCAACTTCAATTGATCATCCTTGTATCGTCAACCTGTCTGACTAAATACTATGATGATTAATATCATCTTTAATAATACGATATCTTTAATAATAAGATAACATCAACTTTAATAATACTTTTAGTATTAATACATCAAAGAGTACACATTTAGATTTCTTTATTTATTTTTTCAGT
The DNA here is from genome assembly GCA_017165845.1 of Thaumetopoea pityocampa. Taxonomy (NCBI): domain Eukaryota; kingdom Metazoa; phylum Arthropoda; class Insecta; order Lepidoptera; family Notodontidae; genus Thaumetopoea; species Thaumetopoea pityocampa. The sequence goes on along the minus strand of WUAW01003024.1, from coordinate 8,646 downwards.
TATTTCATTGAAATACACCAGATTCTTCCCTCACGCACTAAATGTACCTTTTATTAGTGTTATAATTCAGCTAATGTTTATATCGTTCCCCATATCTATACATAAAGCAGAACAAGCAGTACGGCCTAAATTAATCCTTCAACTGTGCCATTCCGCTTTGCAATAAAAAAGTGTACATTTTATCGCTTTTCTAACTCACAAATAAATATCGGCTTCTAGTTAGATGTTTATTGAAATGAATCCCACCATATCTTAACATTACTGCTACTTCTGTAAACCATCATTGTGTTAGCATGACAGCGAAGTTAGATTAAAAACTATAATATAATAGAATCTGCTCAATTTGAAGAAGATATTTGTCTGTGTTTATTTGAGTTTTACAGTTGATGTAATGAATAGGGCCTTTTCTTAGGAACTTAAGGTCTGGGGTTCGGTTCCCACCTGAGCATGCTCACATTTCCATAGATCTCCGTGTTTCAGAAAGCACGTAAAATAATTGATACTGGTAGAATTCTCGTATGAACGGTTGACTGATTAAAAGTGTTTTAGGTTAAGTATTAAGTCCGCCTGTTATTGTGTGTTATAATGGTATAATAACATAATAATAGTACCACTTCTTCACATGGATGCCGTGAAATATGGCTGAGAGGCATAAACCAGGGTTATCGATGTATTTCAGAAAATTACAAAGTTGAACTGGCAGTGGTAGTGAAACCCTCGTCAAGGTGGACCAATTATCAATAACATAATCGAGAACGTGGGCTATCAGAAGATATAAATGGCAGGTAGTGTCACTATCCTGCAACTCAATGAACATTTTCTGTAATTTCTAAAATGCCTGCCAAGTGCACACTCTAATCCCTCTTTTGATTAGAACATTTCCTATATCCACCAGTGTAAATTAATAAGTGATATAAATTCTATTGAAATGATATCATATCTTAGTGTGTCAATATAGCATTATATTATCCATGAAATTTCCTCTGTAAACCCTCCAGACAAATGCAAATATACTGAATTTGTATTCAGTATACAAATAATACATAACTAGCAAACATTATTTGCATACTTATTCCATCAGACTTGAAAAGCGCCCTCACTATTGTAATACAAAACGAAAGGGTTGTGAGCCCTTTGAAATGATCTAATCGCTTAATGCCGTATTTGTCTGGGGATAATTTGACAAAGGAAACCTTTTACGGAATAATTAAACGAACCTATTTCATATGTTAATATATGTAGGTATGTTTATGGGTACTCGTGGTGGAATGTCTATGGTAGGTATATAACACTTTACTAGCACACCAAAAACAGAGACAAACAAAAAGATATTAAATAACGAAGTAGTATACTCAGTGTGTGGTAAAAGCGTCCTGTTCCGGATGACCTTATATATGGTTCTAAGATTGGATCATTAGAGTTGTATAGAATATTATGGATTTTATAAAATCTAACAAATTTCGGAAAATTTTGACTGTACTAAAGTCTAAGTATTTTAACTTCGTTAAATCATTATAACAAGTCTAACCAATACGGGGTTTAAAAATTGTGCCATAAAAAGCAGCTCACTTCGCAAACATATCGTATTATTCACTCGACATTAAAGGACATGGGGTCACGTGCAGTCTTAAAGTCGGTACTATACACATGCAATGTAATAATACCATGTTTTTTTATATGAAGCTTGACGAAGGTGTTGCCGTGTGAAGCTGTTTACGGTATGCCTTTTATTCAAATTATAAAAATTAAATCTTGATAAAAAGTTTGTTAATAAGTAACATGTATTGAAAGAATATAAAATTCAATTAGCACTAATATAAAATTTTAAATGCATTTTTCTCTGTCTGTTGTTTCTTTAACGCGTTCATTAAAAGTGTGCATTTTTCATTACTAGCTGTGCAAATAAGATTAAAAATGGCGACTAGAAAAATAGCGCTGAGTCTAATACGGCAGTAGCATTTTTAGTAGTTTCAAAACAAATTCTAGCGTAGTTGGAATTTAAATCGGACGCTCTTAATGCTTAAGATATGTAAGTAAATGGAATAATGTGACGGATTATAGATACTAAAATTTTCACATCATAAATCTGAAGCCATAAGTTTTTATCTAATTCCCTGTTCGTAGTGGCAACACTGCAACCAAGAGGTGTAAATGCCAAAACTTGCAAATTATTCTCGCTCGTGACTGCTCTTTGAGCAATCTTTGGCAACGCAACACTCATCAAATACCTTCACGTCTGCGCCTCGGGTGCTGCCATTATACTACACATTTTGTAATTTATAAAATTATGACGTTAATACTGCTCTAGCTAAAATGTTTTAAGCCTGAGGTATATGGTTCGGATAATTATCCGAACCATATACCTCATATATATGGTATTATATATGGTATTGATCAGTAGCGTAATTACGCTACTGATCAATACCACCTATCCATTATATCCTATAGTGTTAAAACTTCAGCAAATTAAGAAGGATACAAGATATTGTAGGGAATTGGTTTCAAAACTGTTTGGTGTTCTAAACAACATCTTTCAAGAGTCTTTTTTAACTCAATAAATTTTTTGCATATCGGATTTATATGCCTATGAATTGCCAATATTATAGAGTATCTAATTTTTTGTTAAACACCATATTATAATAAAAAAAAACTTTAATTTTATCCCTACTTTTCTGATAATAATATATTTCTACACCATCCCGGGTCTCAAAATAAAATAGAAATCATAATAAAAATATTGACAGTGTTACATGTTACCACGTCTGGCAATCCCAGTCTGCCTAATAACAACATGAAAGCTAGGTAATTGCATCCGTCATCATCATCCCCACTCCATATTAATCACCAATCCCCTGCATGGACTTCCCCTAATCAGGGATTATTTGTATTAAGTATATATAATTATATCAACGAAGGCCTGGTATGTATTATTATTAGTTACACGCCTAACTGTTAAGTGTCGCTGGTGTATGTCGATACTTTTGGGAACCTTTTCTTGTTACCGATAAACGATATATCTATATAAAGATATATATTTTTCATTTCATCCATTTTCATTAATATTAGTTTGCACTAATAAATCCTATATAATAAAACATGACATTGTCGCTCACTACCGAATATAGTACATTTATGCTTAATCTGCAATATTTTATTTTAATTACATATTTATCGTCAGTACGCTAAGTAAGTATGTACTTCAGGATGTTAGTGTGTACGCTAATAAGAGAAGAAATAAAATTACACAATGGCGTGACTATCACATTCCTGATACGTCGTTGAAACTAATAATTTTGAATCGTAACTCCCAATAAGAATGTAATTACAACGGACTTCACACGAATTATTCAAAACACGGTAACTAGTGCTCGTATCATCATAAATCGGACGCTTCGAGGCGTGCTAGAACTGTAGACGAGCAGACGTGACCAGCGTCAAAGAGCATCGGATTCGAATGTATAAATCATACTGGCGATTCCACTTTTAACTCATTTTTCTCGCTCATTGTTTATGAGGATATTGACGTGAGTGTATGAATGTTGTTTATGGCCTGTAGATATGTAAAAACATAACCTAAACAGGTAAACGTATAGAAGAAATCAAATAATTATTTTATCAACAGTTCCTTATACGCTTATAAAATGATCGGTTGAGCTGTTTGTAAAATAATCTGGTGAGTTCTTAAAAGTACAATTTAAAACTACTGAACAACGCTCTTGTATATATTGTTCCAACTTTGAGCTGTTTAACATGAACAGAAATCATAACGTCTGGACGTTCTTTGGTCGTTCTTAATTCTGCAACCATCTCAGTATAAGATTTTAGGTTAATTACGTTTAAAAAATTATCTCTATTACTTGAGTTTTTTTAAATTGTTTTATTCTTCGATTATATTTAAATGGCTCTAGGACAATAAAAATAAAATAAATCTAAGCATTGTTTAGTAGTTTAAGAAAAAATACGACTTTAATCAATTCGCTTACTTCCTCCTAAATCACAACACAATATTTGTATAGAACTATTCGTATAGTTTATAGTATCGTTTATTGTTTTACCCAGATTAAAAGTGTGTAAAACTATAAACAGTATTTGGGTGCAATAGGTTCAAAGTGGAAGTATTAAATTACTGCTAGCCCAGCTCATTTGTTAGCGGAGAGAAAGGTGTTCGTTTTAACGCCTCCCATGCAATCATAAACCTAATCTAGCTTTTACCCTGTCGTAAGACTTTTAGCGAATAGTTTTTAAGAAAAGATTATACGCACACATACACACACGCACACAGATAAATAAAAAATGTATAAAAGTTATACTAAATATAGAATTACTATTAATAATGACATAAATATTATAATTTTTAACGTAATCCATTTTTTAAATATTTAGCATAATTTTATTAATGTATTTTAAAAATATTTACTCAGCACGCCTCATGTCTAAAAATAAGTGATAACCTGCAGAATGAGTTGGCGTTTACAAAATTAAGTTTTCTGCCGATCTCAAGGAACTCGAATGCGTTTCATTGTGAAATTCAAAATTTTTCTTTTAAATAATTGTTAGTAGAGTTATATAGAGTTCCTTTATGAAGATGGTGGCGTGACGCTATTATTATGTAGCACCACACTTCTATTTTATACTTAGTTATCATATTATACTTAGTTATACTATCATTTTATACTTAGTTATGATGACTTAGTTATCAGGAATCATAATTAAAATTTATTTTAATCAGTAATGACGGTTTTAAATTTACTTGGCGGTATTCGCGACAAATGCCTGATTTACAAGATCGTATTTGTGTATGCGGATCATAACTGGAGCTAGTCATGCAGAAAATAGTCACATGGCCTTTAAAAAAAATGATTTTTTAAAGGCCATGTGACTATGATGAGGCTGCCGTATTGATATCTCAATTTACAAAGGAGATATAAGTTTATAAATAACCGAAGTGTAGTCTATATAAAAGTACTTATAATTCGGTTTTTAGTTTTTTCCCAGTTAGCTTATTTCTGCATAACTATCTCCATTTTATATATGATTATCACACTGTTGAAAAAGTGCACCGTGAGAGTACTTTTAGTTTGAATACAGATGAATGGCAATAAGTTAGCTACATTGGATTAAACCAGCAAAATATGCGTGTACTAACTAATAACAGCTCTGCCTGTCCCTGAAGATAATAGGCCTATTAAGAAAATTTCGCGCAAACATCATTAACAATGAAAGAAAGCTGTTCAGTTTCACTTTGACTATATCCTTTTACATTGTACGACGTAAAAATTTTATCTCCAGAGAAAGTTCTCGTTTTAAGGCTATACTCTTTTCGGTCTGTATCGCTGGAGCCATCTGTTATAACGATATAATCTGGCTGACGACTGTTTTCACACTTAGTCGTGTCATGTCTCGAATGATGTGCCAGTTAAGACACGATACGGTCATAATGTCATTTTGTTATACCGTTTCTCAACCTTTTCATTTAAAGCCTAGCTGAAAGCATGCGATGAGATATAATCCGTGATGAGGTACTAACGGATATGAAAAGCGTTTTTAACCGCCTTCATAAAGGGGACTGCTGTGAAAAAAATGTTCTATCTAATGCCAACCCGCTAAATTTCATGACAGCGTCACAAATACTAATTTCATTTACACTATCAAGTATGATCATTAGTACGTATAAGTCGCCTGCTGAACATAAACCTCCTCTTGAAAAAGGAAGGATTAGCCATAATTTTCACGCTTGCTAAGACGCCTGTCTCGGAGATCTCAGTAGAGTTTGATTGAATGACAGAATAACGCTGCTACATTATCCCTTATCTGGTTCTCAAAGTATCGACGGAAAGATATGGAGTAACAGTAATATTATGTCGCTGATATACAGCCAAGCGTTTCGTTACTTCTGCAGATTTCGAATATAAATTTCTGTCTCAGTTGAACCATGTTACGAGCTGCCATTGAAGATTTTTAAACTCCTCCAGTATGACAACCTTAAAAACTATCATTTTCAAAAAAGTAATCCATCTGTAACTCCTCTGTTGATGTAGGAGTTTATTGGCGCGCAAAAGGCGACCCTGGTGTAGCCGCAAAGCCCACACCAATAATGTTCTTCGACCACCTCGAAGGTCGGCCTGTGAGTGACGGGGGAGACTGGCCATCGTGGCCCGTGGAAGGGATGCACTAATTACCAGTTGCGGCACCTCAAGTACGAGTCGGGAAGCAAAGCTTCCTGAAAAAAGATGAGGTCCGTTAGTGAACGGACCACTGTGGACGTATGTATGCTCGCGCAACCCCTGTGGCCGGGCACAAGGGCCAGAGAGGTACGTGTGGTTTTTAGTAAGAGCAAGCCCCACATGCCTGCTGTGTCATGCCCTCAGCACAGCGGTATGCGTTCAAGCATTTTCCACACGTAAAAAAAGGAGTCTATGGGTACTAGTAGGCGTTTTTGTCCCTTCTACTAATCACGAGAAGTGAAATTCTCTGATAAGATCTATACCAAAACAGTGAGCTCAGCGGTATACATATGTTAGATTACTCTTTTACATCGGTGGTGGTAGAGCGTGTCTTTGCTGACGTTAATTTTTTTTTATTGTGTTATTTGTGGCAAACGTGCATGCAACTAACCACCTTAAGGTTCGTAGTTTATGCATTACTACTTTGGTGGAGTAATTTGTTATGTTTTCCATGTCACAAATTGTGTTAGAAAAGGCGTGTGGCGAAACTATAAAAATGTATTATACAGTAGTCTAATTCAGTCTCTCAAAATGCAGAATGATTAAACAAACATTTATGATATAAATAATATTTCTGTGTACGAACTAAAGTCGTAACGCTCGACGTCAATGGCAGTGTGGTGGCGATGTTTTGATTACGCGCTTGCTTATCTTACAGTCAGTTGGTACAGGCTCTTGCAAGAGTTGAGAGACAGCGTCGCAACTTCGTATATGATAAGGACAGTCGCGTGCATATATATGTCATTTTAGTACAATTCTTACGAACGATTTTTCTTACAAGATATATAATATATATTGCTACGTACAGTGACCGCTTTACTGCTTAGTACGTGCACATAATTGTAATTCGACTCATTGTGCAAACACCTTAAACACAGCCGTTAATTCAGGCCAATTAACATCGACCCTTAACATTTAATTAAAGCAAT
>WUAW01003023.1:1802-13275 GCA_017165845.1 Thaumetopoea pityocampa | reverse complement strand
CAGTGGTACGGGAGCGGGATTCGAACCCACGACCCTTCGATCGTAAGCCGTGTCTAAAACCACTACACCACGAATGTACTAACCAAACTGATTTTACTGTAATTAAATAATGTAAATACTAACTAAATAACTTTTATTTGCAACTAACTTTTACCCTCGGCTCCGTCCGCGTGAATATCGGTTTTCCGTTACATGGAAAATCCCAAAAGAATTGTAGATTTATATAAAAAGCCTAAGAACCACTTTTACTTGACCTCTCATACCTTAACGATGGCTTCTAAAATCGGTATCAAGCTGTATCTTCTATTCTACTGGACCGATTTTGATGAAACATACCGCAATATAAATATTAATACAATATTAATATAATATGCAATATAAATACTATTCCGACTTAAAAGTCGGAATAGTACCTTTAAGACTGTAACAGGTAAACTAAAATCTACCTGCTGGTTTTTGCGTGAAGCCCAAACAAACAAACAAACATCGACGGATTTGCTTTCAAAAGCCCTTAATTAGTCGATCTAAGTAGTTTGTTTTTAAATATCTTTGATTTTTAAAAATATGACATTTAACAATTTTATAATAGTACAGATAGATTACTAATTTCATGGTTATATTGTTTTACAATTAGCTAAAGATTAATTGTCGTTGATTTTTTATGAAAAGAATTAGTAATCATGCGCTTATAAAATGAAATACTCAATGGGTCCTTCTATTTGGATAGTTTTTATAAAAATTGTGAGTTAAAAATAAAAATGTTTACTTTAAATACTAATTTATCGAAATAAAATCAGAGATCAATTGCATGATTACCTCTGCACTTTTTACCTTATCAATTTCATATATCTGTCTCTACGAAAGCTGTGAGAACCGACTTTGGAATACATCCATAAAGCGTAATGGTGTCGACCCCCAACTAGGTGGACCTACTGGTGAATGTCGCGGGCAATCGGTGGATGCAGACGCTTTGTAGCCGCTCGGAGATCATTAGAGAAGGCCTATGTCCAGCAGTGAACGCCTGTGGCTAATATTATGATGATGATGAAGTAGTTGTCTCTTGTTACTCCTTCCGATATAGTAGTATCCTATATCCTATAGTCATTTTCCCACCTCTCTCTCTTTCCTTTCCTCTCCACTAAGCCGTGGGAACACAATGAGGAATTTTAACAACGTTGAACCTTAAAATGGCAGCATCGTGATTCACCACCCGACACGAGTCGTTTCCCATGGGGCCAAAAAATGGGCTACGTATAACCACTTTGCTCGTAGCAAGTGGAAAAAAGTTGTCTCTGCCTACCCCAATTCTTCGGTAGTATAGTGGTCAGTACCCCCACCTGTCAGGCAGGAGACCGGGGTTCGATTCTCGCCGGAGAGCCAGGGAAAATGCGTTATTGTATGTAAGTATTTTATGTATATAAAAAACAGGTGGGGGTACTGACCACTATACTACCGAAGAATTGGGGTAGGCAGAGACCACTTCTTCCCTCTTGATACGAGCAAGGTGGCTGTCCGTAGCCCACTTTTCGCCCTCGCGGGAAACGAGACGTGTTGGGTGGCGAACCACGACGCCGCCATTTTTAAGGTTCAAAAGCGTTAAAGATCCTTATTGCGTTCCCACGAAAAGGAAGGAAAGGATCGAGGTTGAGGTAGGAAAGTTATATCGGGCAAGGAGTATGGAATTTGGGAAAAGGACTATAGGATATAGGATACTACTATATAAAAATATATTGTACAAAATAGACTAAAATAAAAAACAAGATCTGGCGCAAAGCTCGGGGTAATATTAGGTACAAGTATAATTCTGCCAGTCATTGAAGATGAACTACGATATCCATAAATGGCAAACGTAAAAGTTATGGCAAATTCCCCTTCTATTGGAAGAGGTCTATGTGTTATTGCAGAATTTAAAAATTTCATGAAAGACAATTCGACGTGTTCAATGTTTTTACCGTAATAAATAATCTATTTACTTCGCATGAGAACTATTTTAGGTACTCAACTCAATACATATCGTACTTCAACCGATATAAAAAATGATTTAACTGTACAGTTTTAATAATTACTTAATTACAAGTGAAATAATATTTAAATACTTTTTTATTACTTAATTAATTAATAATTATTTTTAATAATTAATTAAATAAATTCTTAGTAAATTAATTAACATATTAATTTTATCTACAACTTCAGATGTGACGATATTTAAAATTATTAAAAATTCCGATAGCATTATTAATGGCAAAAATCCAAATATAGTCTTGGAATTAAATCTGTTCGGATAGACAAAAATATTATATTATTATATTTTTTTTCTCGTTTACTCCTGTTAAGTTCGGTTCGGCTGAAACTTATATAGGTGATACATAATTTTATTTATAGGTAAATACATTTATGTATTACGTATGTACTTTATTTATAGAAAATATTGGGATATTTCCTATAGCTAATAGTATAACTGCTGGACTTTCCATCGGTGGCCAAATGGTACGAAACACGATCGGCGTTCGAAAAGGTCGGGGATTTGATCCCGGGCCCATACCACTGAATTATCTCAAACTTATGTACAGTCTACGGTGTAGATACTAATGTACTCAATGGAGAAGGAAAACTTCGTGGGTAACCTGCAGACCCACATGACTGTGTGAAGTCTACCAATACGCACCAGCCGAGCGTGGTAGACTACTAATCCCACTCCTTATAAAGGAATATCCGTATCCCTTAGTGGAACTAATATGGACTGGGATGACGAATAAAAAATATCAAAATCAATCTAATTCCAATAAAATTTACAGTTCATTTGGAAATGCGATGGAGTCAGCTTAAAGCAACAGCTAGAAAACATTGCTGTAAGTATCTATAATATTCTTGTATAATCAATATCATCACCCTCATCACCATACCAGCCCAAAGATGTCCACTGCTAGACATAGGCCTCCTCCAATGATCGCCACGCCGAGCGGCTATGAGCCGCCTGCGTCCACCGATTTCCCGCGACATTCACCAGGTCATCGTTCTACCTAGTCAGGGGTCTACCCGCATTACGCTTTCCGGTTAGGAGTCGCCACTCCAGCACTTGAGACGTAACGTCCATCGGTTCTGCGAGCTATGTGCCCCGTCCGCCGCCACTTTAGTTTTGAAATCCTTTGAGCTACGTCGGCGACTCTAGTTCTCCTGCGGATTATCTCATTACGTATCCTGTCTCGTAGGGAAATTCCGAGTATAGCTCTTTCCATTGCTCGCTGCGTAACCTTGAGCTTTCTTATGAGGCCCATAGTCAGTGGCCATGTTTCAGATCCACAGGTCATCACTGACAATACGCATTGATTGAGTACCTTAGTCTTAAGGTATTACGGTATTTATCATCAATATAATATTGTATAAATACTTCGACCTACAATTGATGATATCCCGATCTGATCATCATCGTTTTCACCAACATGACTGTGAATCATTCACACTGCTAATTTCTCAAGTTAATGATATGTTCTATGCAAAATACGTAATAATTATCAATGTTCTTAATATTACAGGAACTGTATAAGGAGATTCAGGGTGTTCCCAATATTATGCCATCGGTAAGTCTGCTCTTACTTGGCATTAGTAAATGGATTGTACATTATAAGTTTATAACGTAATAAGGTAACAAGGTCAGGGTCAATATTTAGTCTTTCAGCTTGTCCGACAAATAGACTTCAGTGTACTGGTTAGCGACCCCAGCCTCCCAAGCTACTAATGTCTCTCCCCACTTCTTCCGAGATAGTAGTATCACATATTTTATAAGCCTTTTCCCAAATTCCATATTTCTTGCTCAATACACCTTTCCTACCTCACCCTCTTGCTTTTCCTTCATTTTCGTGGGAACACAATAAGGAACTTTAACACTTTTGAACTTTTTAAAATGGTGGCGTCGTGGTTCGCCATCTGACACGTCTCGTATCCCGCGGAGACAAAAACTGGGCTACGGATAGGCAATTGGAAAGAAGTGGTCTCTGCCCGCTCCAATTCTTCGGTAATATGGTGATCAATATCCCCACCTGTCATGTGGACGACCGGAGTTCGATTTCCTGCCGGAAAGATAGCGAAAAAGGCGTAATTGTATGAATGTATGTACATTATACTGTACCTTCTTTTTTCTTTCTCCGTCAAGTACATCGGTGTCAACAATGTAGAGCGTACATGAGTTTGAAATAAGCCAGTAGAACGTGATCAGGACGAACTCATCACCTTTCGATTGTATGTCATCTCAAGCACTACTAAACGACTAATGCACTCAGATCAGAACTCGTCTCTTTGCTATAATGTAATGAAATAAGATAGGTTGTATCGCTGTTTTCCGATTAGTCAGTGTTCGAGATACTACGCTCTAAGACCAAGGTATTTCATCTGTGTCGGTTGCCGTTTGATAACCCACAGATCTGAGTCATGACCATTAACTGCATTGAGAAGGACCTCATAAGAAAGGTTAATATTATCCATCAAGTAATAGAAACAGCTGTCTTATGAGTTATCCTCAGAGATAGAATCCGAAATGAGAAAATTCACTGAAGAACCATACTGATCCTTCGAGCTATATCACTAATATAGCTCGACCGCAAACCTGAAGTGGCAGTTGCCGGGGTACATAGAACCAATGGATATTGGGGTCCTAAATAGTTGATGTTTGAGTGATGACTCTTAATTAGAAATTGTGGTGTGAATGAATTCCCAATTATGTGGACCAATGTCGTCGTTATTATCATCAGCCCTTAGAAGTCCAGTGCTGGACATGGATGCCCTCCATAAAAAGCAGTAATTTGCCATAATCTCAGCGCTTGGCAGACATCATAAAAATCACAGTAGATTTTGGTTGAACATCAGGAAAACGTTGCTGCCTGTTGTCCTACTGTTACCTTTAGCTGGTTCTCAAAGCATCCAGGTGAAGAAATGGAGTGACACTATTATTATTCCGGGGCCACGCAGCAACCGATGATTAAATTAATTAAATAAAGCCGTAGACAATTCATTCATGTAGACCGATGATAACTATAATACGTACGATATGTGTACGGATTATTCGAAGAAGTCTTGTCCAGAAGATTCTTATTTGTTTATTTATTAATTTTTTCATACATCTATCATTCGTTCATTCATTAATTCTTCTCAATTAATCCATACATTTATTTATTTATTCGCTTGTTGATTTATTTATTTATTTGTTCATTTATTTGCTTATTTTATAAAAAACTATACGTAGGTTACACTGAAAGTTTTTAGGACCGGCCAGTCAGAAACATTAGCAATGAAACCTTCCTTTAAATTTCGCTTGTTCTATAAGCGAAATTTATTCTTTGCTCTATTTCTTTGGTTACTTAATGTGATATACTGCATTCATTTTTCACTTGCTTTTGTGAATCGGCGGCAATTTCGAAGGTCTTGTTACACCTCAAAATGAATTTAACGCGAGAAAATTTTCGGTCTATGATTTATTACGACTTTCGTTGCGGTCTTAATCAACAACAAAGCTATGAAAGACTTCGATTTGCATTTATTTATGAAGCCCCATCTCGCGCCACTGTTTACAATTAGTTTCATAAGTTTAAAAGTGGGCGTAGCAATCTTAGTGATGATCTGCGTGAGGGATGCCAACAGCGACATCTGAAGATAACTTCAGTGCTGTGCGACGCATGATAGAGGAAGATAAGAGAGTGACCTAGCAACAGATGCGAGCATGCTTATGTATCGCTATGAGTCAAGCCCAAAAAATATTACACGAACATTTAGGCGTCAGGAAGCTTTGCACCAGATGAAATCCCCATACTTTGACCGAAGACCAGAAATGCCTTCTCCTGGACTGATGTCGTGAAATGTTAGAAAAGTTCAACGGAGGTGACTCGAATACTGTATTTGACATCGGCATAGGTTATCAAAGCTGGATATATTACTACGAACCCGAAACCAAAAGACAATCTGCTTAGTAAGTGTTTCCTTGTGAGGATCGGCCAACTGAATTAAAGAAAGGAAGAAATTAAGGAAAAAGTTGATGGCTTCGTTCTTTGGTCGGAAAGATCATTTCGCGACAGTTGTGCTAGTAGATGGAAGGACAATTACTGCAGACTGGTACGTTAATAGTTGTTTGCCTGTTACCTTCGAAAATGTTCGAGCACCCTGGAAGCAGGATCCTCCTTCACCACGACAATGCCTCAGGGCACTCCGCAAAACGAACAATTGAATATTTAACAAAGGCAGGTGTCGAGATAATGTGTCATCCGCCATATAGTCCTGACCTGGCGCCCTGCGACTTTTATTTATTCCCAAGAACCAAAGATAAACTTCGAGGTATTCGCTTTACGAGCCCTGAAGATGCGGTGAGTACGTTCGAAAATGCCATAGAAGAGACCCCTAAGGAAGAATGGGGCCCACTGCTTTTCTCAGTGGTTCCATGGAATGTGAATATGTATAGAAAGGAATGGAGACTGCTTCGGAAAACAATAAAAGTATCAGCAACTTTCTACATGGAGCCGTTTTTTTATTTTCTAAAAACTTTCAGTGAAACCCACGTAAGAGACAACTCCACAAATCAATTTAATCCGTTTGACTGTCGAAAAACATTGCACTGAGATCATAATATTAACCTATATTATTACTTTTATAAAATTGTTAAATGTCAATTTTTCTAAAATTATAGATATTTAAAAACATAGTACTACATACTCAGATCGATTAATTAAGGGCTTCTAAAACCAATTCCGTCGATGTCTGTTTGTTTGTGCGGGAATTACGCAAACACCAAATAGATTTTAATTAAACTATTACTGTCTTAACGGTACTATTCCGACTAAAATACTTCGGCATGTTTCATCAAATTAGTTCTAGTAGGATTGAAGATACAGCTTGATCCCTGTTTTAGTAGACACCATTAAGGTCAAGTAAAAGTGGTTTTTAGGCTTTTTATATAAATGTATGTTTGTGTAGAATTTCCCATGTAGCGGAAAACTGACATTTACGCGAGTGAAGCCGCGAGGCAAAAGCTAGTAATAAATAATATCAATGTGTGTCTCATACATAACAACACTGAAACCTGTGCACACACTCACAATCTCATTAGTTATTAATGTTGTGTGAATCCACTAGAAATGTTTCACTATCTCAAGCTTTTCAATTTCTTTTTCCCTTTTTAATTTTAATTCATACGACATTTCATTAAATAAAATAGGAAAGTGGATATATGTATATAGTTTGATATGATACATATATTATGTAAGATTTAATTTATTAGTAAATTTTAGTTAACTTTATAGTAGTTTAGTTTTTGATAGTTCATTGACTCAACAAAGTTTGAGTGAATGTAAGAATAAGTAAATGTACGAATAAGGAATGAATGAAAAAGGTCTGCAATAGGCTGACCGGGAGAGTCGGTGAAAAAATTGAACGGTGTTAAGTTATATTTAAGATTTTAAGATGTTTAAGCTGTAATTATTAAAAAAATAAATAGCAAAGTCAATATTAATCATACCAAGAACCAACAACCTCCTTGTATTTTATTTTTCAGAGAAGGTACTATGACTTCCATCCCGGAAAATCGTCGGTGATACTTGGAGCCCCGTCAATGCTCAGCCACTTGCCGGAGGCTGAGCCCATCCTACCAGGACACACACTTCTCAGACCATCTCTAGATATGCTAAAGTCATCTGTGAAATTCCCACATAAAGATATGGCCGGTGGAGCTGGAGTCTATGGTAACATCAATAATTTGGGCGTAAGGTAATTAACAGTGAATTTATTGTTGGTTCATGTAGGGTTTAATATAAAATCAAGGTTTACTTACATACATACAAATTTATTATACATTCAGGCAAATTCAGTCTTTATGCTCAATTTCATTCAATTTATATTTCTACGTACCAGGACAACCAGCAGTGTCGTTATTCAATCAAAATGTACTGCGATATACAATACGTCTGTCAAGCCTGTAGATCACAGGAAATCCCTCCTGTTTATAGAGGAGGCCTGTGTCCAGCGGTGTACTCCCAGGTACTGATGATGATATTTGTAAATCCTACAAGAAATAAAGAAAACATATTTATCATTCAGACAAACAAAAAAACAAAAGACATTATAAAAAAAAATCATACATACATACATACACTCACGCCGGTATCCCATAAAGGTAGGCAGAGACCATAATATATACTATATACATACAGTCACCCCTCTTTCCCATTGGGGTAGACAGAGAACCACATCTTTCCACCTACTACGATCGTTTAATGCAGCAAAGTGGATATCCGCAGCCCACATTTCGCCCCCGTTGGCAACAAGACGTCTCGGGTGGCGAACCACGACGACGCCATTTTATATGGTTCAAAAATGATTAAAGTTTCTCATTGCATACCCACGGCTTAGTGGAGAGGAAAAGAAAAAGAATGAGGTAGGAAAGGTGTATTGAACAAGGAATATGGAATTTAGGAAAAGGACTATATGGTATAGGATACTACTATCTCGGAAGGAGTAGGAAGAGACAGGGGAGCTGGGGTCGCTTACCCGTATACATAAGTCTATTTGCCGGACAGGCTAAAAGACTAAGTACTCTGTGACCTTAAAAAAATAATAATAAATAAATTTAAAAAAAACAATACACAGGTATAAATTACATTAATAAAAACCTTCAAAAGTGTATATTTTATTCCTAAGTCACCTGATTTACCTGAGTTCACCTGAGTTTATTGACTATTACAATTATATCAAATAAACTGTTTATTTCATTTAAAGTATCAGTTGCCATTAAAATACATTCAATTAGTGATCACAATTAATTATGATTAGAATTGATTGTTATCACATTGACCACGCGTCGCCGAGAAAATACCCCCCTAGGGGATGCTCCAATAAGTCTTTAAGGGACAATTAACTAAAATAGGGAGCTAATAAACATACTGCTGATACTAAAAGATCAGTACTAACATTTATTTTAGGATGAATTTTTCAAACAGCACATCATACATATAGACTGTGACACAGAGGTTGAAACTATACAACACATATTGTGCTACTGCTTTAACAGTGAAGAGAAGCTTCAAGCTGCATTTAATAACACCCGACTAAGTACACCTAACAAAAAAAAAGATTACGACCAAGAGTAGGAAAAAGGGTTTCTATAGGATCGAGACGCATTGAATCATTAAGCTTTGATATAGATCAAAGCTTAATGAATTGAAAAGGTTAACATAGCTTAACCTTTTGGCTGCTGAAGGAACAAATTGAAACCACATGCTTCACAAACGCAATGAGCTTTACTGGAGGTGTAACTTTTACTGATTCTGAGCGGCGTTATTGCGCTCATTATTGACGTAATAAAACAGAAGCGCTATCGCACTCTTCTCATTGTTGGCACAACATAAGAGGACCGCTATAGGGCTCCTCAGCAGTCAAACAGTTGTTACTCTAGCGATGTAATAATAGTTGTTGTGAGAACTAGCTAAGGAATGTGCTACGATTAAAATAAACCACTCAAATCGACTAATTAAGGTCTTCTGAAACCAAGTACGTCGATAATTGTTTGTTTGTTCGAGCTTCACGCAAAAACCAGGAGGTAGATTTCGTCAAGCTTTTATAGTCTTAAAGATACTATTCCAAATTAAATACGGCGGTATGTTTCATCAAAATCGGTCCAGTAGAATTGAAGATACAATTTGATCCCTGTTTTAGTAGCCGCCGTTAACGTACGAGAGCTCAAGTAAAAATGGTTTATAGGCTTTTTATATAAATCAATGATTGTTTCGAGATTTCAATATGGCAGAAAACCGACATTCATTCGGGTGCAGCCGCAGACAAAAGCTAGTTTTCATGTTATTCAATCAGAGTTACTGTGATCTCCAAGACGTCTGCCAAACTTGTAGATATCGGAAAATCACAACTTTGTAAGGAAGCGGCCCATGCCCGCCGTGGACTTTCACGGGCTGACGATTTGACTTTACTGTACTGATTTTGTTCACTGTTGGTGCAGTGCGAGCTTGACTACCAGTCATTCCACTCGCCCAGACCGCTCCAAATAGCGGTCACTATTCACGTATATTTTTAATAATAAAATAATAATTATAATATTCTGAACACTCACCCCATAGATCTAGTCCCAAACTAGAATTCCCTATATCTTGGTTACGAGACATCAATATACATACTTGTATAGAGAAATACAATGCATAATTAGATAAATACATTCATGATGCGGATACAAAGATTTATGCTTAACAAACAAAGTTTTTTCCCTACCAGTATTTGAACGCGGAACTTATCGGCACAGAAGCTATAGTCACTGCCACTCTACTAATCAATCGTCAATCTGTATTGACTTTCTTTTCTTTTAGTTATGACGGACGAAATGAACGAGTACTCTATAGCGGCTTCCGAAGAACTAATAATGTTGAGCCATTTTTTGCGGTAAGTACATGAGTACTCTATGAGATGCACAGTTGACTTTCATTAAGGATCAAAGAGGTCTAAAATATGAGTCAGCAGACCCGAAAAAGACAACTTGAAAAGAATGGTCACTTGAAAGAAAGAAAGAAGAAAGAAACCGCCATTTATTCAGGACTAGCTCAACAAATAGAGTTAACAAAAGAAGAAAATAATTAAAATAAATAAAATAAAATATATGCATTTTCATAGGGCTCTTTTTTCACCGCAGTCAACTTCCAGCACTGGTAGTTACGTCTACTAGCTATTTGACAATTCTCTCCTAAGTATAGGCCTCTGCCCATACAACGACATATAACCCCACTATGAATGAACTATGAACATCTAAACTTTACACACGTCTGTCTTTAGATCGTCCGTTCAACAGATAGGAGGCTTACCTACGTTTTCCTTTCCATTCTATAATATCGTTTCAAGACTTTCGATATTGTTTATCATTATGTTTTAAAAACAATCCACACTTTAACTACTTATCATTTCATCTATGTACAACGTCATATCATTGACTGACTGACAAACAACGCACAGTCTCTTTTGCGTTCAACGTCGTGTCACTGACAATCAACACACAGCCTCATATTCGTTCAGCGTCGTGTCACTGACAATCAACACACAGCCTCATACTCGTTCAGCGTCGTGTCACTGACAATCAACGCACAGCCTCATATTCGTTCAACGTCGTGTCACTGACAATCAACGCACAGCCTCATATTCGTTCAACGTCGTGTCACTGACAATCAACGCACAATCTCATATTCGTTCAGCGTCGTGTCACTGACAATCAACACACGTCTCATTTGCGTTCAACATCCTGTCACTGACAATCAACGCACAGCCTCATATTCGTTCAGCGTCGTGTCATTGACAATCAACGCACAGCCTCATATTCGTTCAACGTCGTGTCACTGACAATCAACGCACAGCCTCATATTCATTCAGCGTCGTGTCACGGACAATCAACGCACGTCTCATTTGCGTTCAACATCGTGTCACTGACAATCAACACACGTCTCATTTG
>WUAW01003021.1:6028-20340 GCA_017165845.1 Thaumetopoea pityocampa | reverse complement strand
AGAGAGAGAGAAAGACATAAGAGAAGAGCACAAAACAGATGTCTAAGTTGGTCCCACGCGCCAGCGAGTGAAACATGCACAGCCTTACACGATATTGTTTTACCGAAATCGTATCTCCTCCAGGTCAAACGGGTATTCTATAATGCCCGTTGTGGGGACTCTCACACGGAGGATGTCCTGTTCGGTTGGTAAATAATTTGGTGCCGCCACGCGGTCAATCTCCTGCAAGTAGCTGTTGAAAAATTTTCTCTCAATATGAGAATATTAAGAAATAATATATATATATATATATTACTAGCATTCGCCCGCGGCTCCGCCCGCGTGTATATCGATTTTTCGGTATATGGGAAATCCCGAAACAATCATAGTAGATTTTTTATGAAAAGCCCTAGAATCGCTTTTACTTGAGCTCTGTATTCTACAACAGGGATCAAGCTGAATTTTCAATTCAACTGGACCAATTTTGATGAAACATGCCGCAATACTGAAGTCGGAACAGTACCTTCAAGACTGTAACATTTTGACCAAAATCTACCTGCTAGTTTTTGCGTAAAGCTCAANCAATCTCCTGCAAGTAGCTGTTGAAAAATTTTCTCTCAATATGAGAATATTAAGAAATAATATATATATATTACTAGCATTCGCCCGCGGCTCCGCCCGCGTGTATATCGATTTTTCGGTATATGGGAAATCCCGAAACAATCATAGTAGATTTTTTATGAAAAGCCCTAGAATCGCTTTTACTTGAGCTCTGTATTCTACAACAGGGATCAAGCTGAATTTTCAATTCAACTGGACCAATTTTGATGAAACATGCCGCAATACTGAAGTCGGAACAGTACCTTCAAGACTGTAACATTTTGACCAAAATCTACCTGCTAGTTTTTGCGTAAAGCTCATACGAATAAACAAACAAACGCACAAACAAACGACGACGGATTTGGTTTCAGAAGCCCTTAATTAGTCGATCTGGATAGTTTACTTTTAAATATGTATGATTTTTGAAAATTTGACATGTAACAGTTTTATAATAGTATAGATTTTTGGTATCGTAGCTATCTCAATTCCAAAAAGTAACACAACTGGTACATTAAAGGATCATCACCTTGAGAACAGGATATTTGTTAACCCTACCCATCACGACTATAGTATCTATCACGTGGGAGTGGGCAAAGTTAACCTATAAAAACAAATTCAAGTCACTCTTCTGCCTAGCGATATTAAAAATTTTATTCAATGTTTGTTATAGTTTGTCAGGAATCGTTTAAGTCATCTGTTATGATTAATTAATTACTCTATGTCTACATAGACTATGTTTTCAGTAGAAAACTACTCTGTAAATTGTCAATGTAGATCATTGATACCCAAAGTGGCCTAAATCGACCCCCAGGGGGTCGAGGGGGAACTGCAACGGGTTTACGCCAACTGTCAAAACCACATTTGATATTGATAAATTTTTCAAAATTTCATATTAACTACGCTTTGGGGGTCTACCTTAAAATGAAAAACATTACAAGTGGTCTGTAAGACAAAAAAGAGTTTGAGGACCTCTGATGTAGACAGTGCTACGTAAAAATGCTACTGCGTACTACAAAACATGGCGACGTGTCTGTGCCCTGAATTACCTGAATACAAATGGTATCACTATATCGCTGTGCCTAATTTCTACGTCGGCCATCACCCACAACAGTGTGTACGACTATTTGCATAGGATTTCATTTGTGGGGCGGATTTTGATGTGCCCCGCAGTCTGACCCGCACCCGTGGCGCACAAAACTCTTGCAATAACTAGTTTCATTAAATAATAATAAATTCCGCATAACGAGAACCTCAAAGTAGAAAAAAAAAACTAAATATTTGGACCTTGCCCCTCGAGGTAACCGCCACGTGGAATATGGAATCAACTATCATTATTCCGATAGTCGTGTCTGTGAACGGTTTGATAGCGAAGAGCTTCGACCAACACATCCAGAAGTTCTCATTAAGCAGATGGGTGAAGGGCCTCATACAGAAGGCAGTACTCTTGGACACGGCCCGCACTGTGAGGAGGTTCCTCACTCTAAAGCACTAACCACCGGTAGCATGGGTTGTAGACCTTGTTATAGGCGGAGCACCATTTTTTGTATAATATATGCAAAAATTTTAGTTTTAAATTTTTATGTAGATATATTTAAAAAAATGTTTTAATAATATATATGGATAATAATAATAATACGGACACTTTTTTCACACACATTGATCTAGCTTGATCTAGCCCCAAATCAGGATTCCGAGTGAAATACTGTGGAATGTTTAATCAAAGTCGGTCCAGTAGAATTGAAGATACAGCTTGATCCCTGTTTTAGTAGCCACCGTTAAGGTACGAGAGCTCAAGTAAAGGTGGTTCTAAGACTCATATATCTCTAATTGTGTCGGGATTTCCCATGTAGCGGAAAACTGAAACTAACGTGGGCGGAGCCACTGGCAAAAACCTAGTAAATAATAAGTAGGTATTACAACTGTATAATTATATTAACACTACTTACTAAATGATATTTTTTGTATACATTGTATAATCTATAATTTATAATATTTTATAATTTTTTTCATATTTTTGTTTTAGGAAATCAATCGATTCGGCAAATGAAGCATTTAAATGATAATCGTGTTACACAGTACGGGCTGCGGTTGACGGCGAGGAATATGATCCATGACCTTATACTATATAGAAACAGAGTCCATTGTATGGTGGCACGTTTTTACCGACAATTAATTCGAGTTTCCTGTTACAGTGATTATCTCATCAGTCAGCGGTTTGTTTAAATCATTTTCAACACTTCCACCGGTGACTAGTTAGTCACCGGTACTATGTCCAGTTGGACATAGTATTTAGAAGTCAGCAATTGCTTGTAATTAATTACTTTATCTCGTTCGTGCTTTTTTTTGCCATATTTAACTTACAGCTAGTACTTGACTACAATCCCACCCTGATTAGGGTTGCCAAGTCTTAAAAGCGAAAAATTGGACAAACCGGCCAGTTTAGCCGGACATATGGAGAAAAAGGCCGGACCCCCTTAACTTTTAAATCTTAGTAACACATTTTTTTAAGTAAAACTAAGCTTTTTTTTCCGAAGTAACTAATCATCAACCGATCACACTCCATTAGACAGATTTATTTTTATTAATTCACATTTTGTAAATTTAATTTTAAATTCATTCAAAAGTTACCAAGCATTTTTATCGACCTTCCTAAGCTATAACATAAGTACGCCGTAGCTCCAAGGTTTGAAAAACTGAAGTGAAGGTGGGCGGCGCACATAGCACGCAGAACCTACGGACGTTGAGGTCCTAAAGTGCTGAAGTGGCGACCCTGAACCGGAAAGCGTAATGCGGGTAGACCCCCGAACAGGTGGACCGATGATCTGGTGAAAGTCGCGGGAAATCATTGGAGAAAGTCGGCCGCACAGCCGCTTAGTGTGGTGATCATCAGAGGGATGTCCAGCAGTGAACGTCTGTGGGCTGATATGATGATGAATATAAATGAACCAAAATGTGCAACAATCCCCATAAAAAAGATAAAATACATAAAATAAAAAACCGATTAAAAAGAAAGGTTCTTGAATAACGACCACGTAAGAGAAAGAGGTCGTAGTTATGCGTTAATTGAAAAAGATCATGAAAAGGTATGTGTCAAGGCATGTCCATAATTAGATACGTTTAGACTAATGAAGAAAATAACAATTTCTAATGTCACCACTTTAAAAAAAGTAATTAATCAGCTCAGTAGCTGACGTCTTTCAAGACAATAAGTCTGCGGATACTCTCGCCCTGTCAATGTGTTGATGTGGTAATCTTCGGATTAACGTCAAAATACTCAGGAAGCAATAAAATGTGATACATCGGTATTTTATTGTTGAATTGATGAAGCTATGTACAACTCAAAACTTGGCAGTATGGCTTTGTTCCTTCGCCTGTCCATATGGACGAAACAAACTACTACTACTCAGTAGGTGAAGTGCGGTCGACTATATATGGTTTCAAATACACATTCGGAAATAAGGAAATTACCGAAACGCATATGATTAAACGTAGTACATTACTGGTAAAGTATGAGTATTGGTACGATATAGTACCATAACCTAGTGCCATTTCGTATGTCAGAGTTATAAAATAATAACTCCACTTTTTTCAAAATTTAATTTATTGCACTTACGTTATAATAGAATCGTAAAAGTAGGTTCTATTTAACGGTATAAACATGAAGTCCTACATTACGGAAAAAAGAAATACCCAATGATATAAGATATTAAATCCACAAATACTAAGTTGGTATGGGACCTCAATAAAATCATAAATTTTAAAACTAAATTTTGGTAGTTGATGCTGTGCTCTTCTGAGGTACAGATTTTATTTTTGAGGCTTCAGCATAGTGAAAATTAATAAATGAATGTGTAAATTAATAATTTTTTTCAACAAAATGATAGATGTAATAGAATATGTAAATTAATACTTCGATTTACTAAGGCCAAGACTTACTGTCTTACTGGTAGGAAATTGTTACGGCTGTCTCTAACAATAAGACATCGTTAGCGCCTTAAGATCAGTCAGGATATAGTGAAGCGAGATAAGGAAAACCATGGACCAACATCACAGAAAATGAATGAATATAGAGGATGCTCTGCCTGGATTAACGCAAGTCAAGACTCAAACGACAGCCATAACACTACACTGCACGGGCTGGCCGTACGGAAATATCTTACGTACACAGTAATCATTACATAAATAACGTGCTGACCTGGTGAACTTCACACCACCTAAAACAATTTCTTAGATTTGTCGTTTGTTCCTTTGGGTTTTGCCTAATTTTATTTTTTCATAAACCACCTCTGTATTGAGGCGAATAAAACAAAAAAAAATATTCAAATCGGTCGAGCCGTTTTACGAGTTTTTCCGAGACTAACGCACGGCGATTGATTTTATATATATACAGACTAGTTTTTGCCCGCAGCTCCGCCCGCGTGAATGTGAAAACATGAGAAATCCCGACACAATCATAAATTTATATAAAAAAACTATAACCACTTTTATTTGACCTCTCGTACCTTAACAGCGGCTACTAAAACAGGGATCAAGCTGTATCTTCAATACTACTGGACCGATACCTGGCAGAGGTCAGGAAGTACTTAGTCTTTTAGCCTGTCCGGCAAATAGACACGGGTAAGCGACCCCGGCCCCCCGAGCTACTACTGTCTCTCCTTTCTCCTTCCGAGATAGTAGTATCCTATATCCTATAGTCCTTCACCTAAATTCCATATTCCTTTCTCAATACACCTTTCCCACCTCATCCTATTTCCTTTCCTCTCAATTACGCCGTGGGAATGCAATGAGGAACTTTAATAATTTTGAATCTTATAAGATGGCGGCATCGAGGTTCGCCACTCGACACGTCTCATTGCCCGCGGAGGCGAAATGTGGGCTGCGAATAGTTACTCTGCTACACCAAACTATCGTAGCAGGTGGAATGAAGTGGTCTCTGCCTACCCTTATGGGATATCGGCGTGAGTGTATGTATGTATGTATGTACTGGACCGATTTTCATGAAACACGCCGCAGTATTTAAGTCGGGATAGTACCTTTAAGAATATAACAGTTTAACCAAAATCTACCAGCTGGTTTTTGCGTCAAGCCCGAACAAACAAACAAACATCGACAGATTTGGTTTCAGAAACCCTTAATTAGTCGATCTGAGTAGTTTGTTTTTAAATATCTTTAACTTTTGAAAATTTGACATTGAACAGTTTTATAATCTATACGTATAATAAAATCGTAAATCAAGCCGTGTCTGTACAATAAATATTTTTTTCAAAAAACCATCCATAAAGGTTATAGTTATATTATCCGAGCCAAAAATATAGTTTCTCTAGAAATTTTGTCTGTTTGTCTGTGCGTTTATGCACGCTAATCTCAGAAACAGCTAAACCGATTTGAATGCTGTTTTTACTGTTGCATTGTGGCAAGCTTCCTCTAACATTTGGTGTTTGTTTCACTTATCTGTCATTTATCATTCATTCTTATTAAGATCGGAGAAAATAATTTTATGTATAATTTCTCTCTTACCGAATGCCCACGCGGACGGAGTCGCGGGCACAGCTAATAGTACATAAGATTAAGAACACTAGAGCCATGGTTTTTGTTCGACTCAGTCACATATACGCCGCCAATTAAGTTTATGGTGGCTCACGGTGGTGGCGTGCCGTGTGACACCAGCATAGTGGTGGCGTCACTCCATCTCGTCCCGTAAATTCAATGAGAACAGCTGACGGATGTACAAGGATAATGGGCAGCCAGGTTTATCCTGTTACTCAATCAAAATCTACTGCGATCTCCAAGACGCCTGCCAAACGTGCAGATTATGGCAAATCCCTCCCTTTTATAATGAGGAGCCCCATTATTACTTATATATAACGGTTACTGCGCACACAAGTATCGATCGAGGTACCCGTTCGAAGTATGTCTGGACATCCTGAACTGGGTAGCCAGTCCGGAATGCGAGCGAATATTAAATATCAATAATACTTACTATTTGGCTGAGTCAGTGAGCTGGTATTCTCGCCTGCGATCGTAGCACTCCTGGATGCCGGAGTCAGCCCACAAGGATTTGATTGCTTCGACGTATGGGCTTTCGAATGTAGTCACACTCTCATAGTCGACAGATATTATCAACTCCGAACTTTCCTGAAATTTTCGCAATTAAATTTGAGTATGGTGTTCGAGTGTGACTCAGTCCAATATATATAATACTGGCTTTTGGTCACGGCTCAACCCGCATAAATGTCGGTTTTCCGCTACAGGGAACATCCCAAAACAAACATAGATTTATATAAAAAAAACCTTAGAACCACTTGAGCTCTCGTACCTTAACGGCAACTACTGGACCGGCTTTGATGAAACATGCCGCAGTATTTAAATAGAAATAGTACCGTTAAGACAGTAACAGTTTGACCAAGATCTACCTGCCGTTTTTTGCGTGAAGCTCGAACAAACAAACAAACCGTAGACTGGTAGAAAATGAACGCATGAGATATGGTTCAAACAAAGCTCTGCCGAGTGTGGATACCGTACATACACAGGAAAATCTTTTTCACCTTTTTCAAAGTGACTTGGGCGACCATTCCTCAAACGGATTTGGATGAACTCGAATCATATTTAGTATGCCGAATCGATGCGATTAAGTGATACGAGTTAAAGGTAGAAATACAGACTGGTGACTGTCCATTTTATGCAATAAGAACCTTTAACCCTTTTCGGACGTATGCGCCTGCTCTCAGCCACCAAAGCTTTTTTAGACGCATTTCTGCTCTCAGCCACCACAGGAAAGAACTATACTAATCTTACATTGTATTTGTCCATGTACCAATTTATATTTTCTCTAATCAAACCTGAACGTTTAAATCCTATCTACGGACCATTACGGTGCTCCTATCAATTTGAAACAAAAAACTCAGTTTAAACAAATACCAATCAGTCCTTACTCGTCGACGCCGCCGCGGCGAGTCAAACACCTCCACCGAACTAAGCACTACGCTACGATACCTCGGAGACGAAACTTATAGAAAGAAGGATGGAAGGAGGCGGCACCGTCAACATTAGCAAACAAAATATTATTATAAATTGCAATATGAATTTAGGAGGTATCGGTAAGGCCGACCAATTAGCAAGTTCATATTGTATTTGTATGAGAAAACCCTGCAAATGGTGGAGAAAACTGTTTTTCTGAGGATTGGAACATTGCGCAAATATAAAAGGTCAGCTAGAAGAGAAAATAACACGATGCGTTACATCTTGTGTTCGAAAATTGGTGGAACAACTTCTAGGTGATTTTTGTGACGGAGCATCCGTTCTCAGATAAAAAGGAAAGGCTTAATGGCAAATATTGCGGCACTGTTAAAACTTAATAAGTAAAGATTGTTCTATATATTCAAACAGAAAATCCAGGGTGGAAGACGCCGAGATCGGCGAGCGGGCGCTCTCGCTCCCGGGCGTGGTGTCAGCCATGGTCGAGAGCGAGGATGCTTGGGCGGCAGTTGTCGAGTTTTGTGAGGCCGTAATTTCGGCCAAGGAAGCGGCCGAGTGGGAGCGGGAAGAGCGCTCCTTCAATCCGGCCAGGCGGAGACGTCCCGGGCGTAGGCAAAGGGCCGACGCCGATCTGGTTCCACCCTAGGAGGTTGCCTGAGGGCGACGGAGAGGGCACCCCGTCGCTCGACCAGAAGCAGGCCGTGGAGGCGGCGCGCTGCGTCCAGCGCGCCTTCACAGTAGGAGTCGGGGAGCCAGGCTCCCCGCAACACATGGAGAGGTCGGCGGCGCAAGCCGACCAACGGCCACTTGAGCCGCGGAAGCATGCTCGCGCAACCCCCGTAGCCGAGCGCACGGGCGAAGACGGACGCCGGGGAGGTTTTAGTGGATGTAAGTCCCACATAACCGTCGCGTTGTGCCCTCGACGCGGCGGTATGCGTCAGGCATTACCTCCTCGGAAAAAAGGTGGAAGACGCCGAACTAATTACTCGTATTTTAGCGACGCGTGCAGTCGAAAACCCTGGTTCTCCTTCAACGTGTAGTCGAAAATCCTTCATGTTAGAGACTGCTTTAAACAACACTACACAAAATTATAAAATATAACTTTTATATAAAACTACATTAAAATATTTCGTAAACATATATCTAAAGTTCATAAAAGAATTAATAAATCTTGTTTATCCTTCATAAACTTGTATATTATGTATCACTTCTCGTTCATCGGAAATAAATTCCAACCAGTACGACACCCACGTCTGCACTGAATACGTCCGCAAAGGGTCAACACCTTTTATTTTTGTCGCTTTATCATTTTTTTAATGTTAATTTCCCACAGTTTGCAGAATTCACAAAAGTCGGCATAATGTTTCGAATTCCGGCAAATTCCGAATTCGTAAGTTTAAGACACAGACAACATTTTATCTAATCGAATTTCATACGTATTTGTTTTTATTTAATTTTTTCAGGATAAATAAATATTAGTAAAAGCACCTGTTTCACGTGTGAATATTGATGAACCAAGTTTTATGGTGGTGCTACATACGTAGCACGAACGAATGCACTAATGCTATGAAGACAATCATTTAAAAAAAAATTATGATCGACTTTTACAAAGCAAACAGAGGAAGTGACGAAGTTGTATATTGGATTTTTGCGTATCTTTTAATAAACAATGACAATAACCTTGACAATGTATGATCTATAATTTCCGTTACTAACAGTTTCAGAGCGACGCTGGTACACGATAGCGACAATTTATTTCCTTCCACAGTTGCAGCGAAAAGCTACAAAGAGACATACCAGGGTGATGGGCATCAGCCTCGTCTGCAATTCATTCACTACGATCTCCAAGACGTCTGGCCAAGTATAGAATTTACGGCAAAACTCCTCTTTTTATGAAGGAAGTCTATGTCCAGCGATGGATTTCACCACTGAAGTGATGTCAGGTTAAGCTTGTGCTAGCAATTATACTGTCAGTTCATAAAGTAATATGTAGGTAGTCTAATCAAGTTCGTTATTTGTGGATTTAGTACCTACCGTATTTATACGTTTCGTGACTACCAGAATTCACACGAGCATAAAGCCGTAAGCCTTTATGAATCGCAATGTGATCATTGATTGATAAGACATTAAGTCATAAACGGGCCGTATTTCAATTCAATTAACAAACCAATTCAATGATTTGATTAAGTCTGTCGAGACGTGTACCATCTGCAATGTTGCGAGGACGACTATACTATGCTTTCACTTTAAGGGGCCCGTAACTACTACAGGGCCCCGCTTAGTTATTTATTTATTCATATTATAAAAAAAAAATACATGAAACCAAATTCGCCGAGTTGAGTTTAACGGACGAGTATAAATGACGTGGCCAACAAGAACGGCATAGATGAAATGTGACATGAGGTGTTCCACAGGAACGACTTCTGCGAAACATCGCCCATGAACGGGTAGTGTGTGGCACCCTATTGAACGGTATGACAATCGCGTGCTACGCCGATGACAAACTGGTCACAACTAAAGGGAAACCTCACAGACCGGCGGTATTAACTTCGACCACTAGACCTCAAGGTGATCTTAGTGAGGACATTATAAGTCTGAATCATGCGAATGAAATTTAATAGCGATTTAGCATATATACAACGTCCCGACATCAACTGTTGTGGAGCGGTGGCAGGCCCCGCCAGACATAACACCCGTCTGGTCGGTAGATCTTCCCTTTTCCGATACTGCCACTCCTTCTGCACTTCGACCAAAATGTGTTCCACACTTCGACCAAGTTCTGATTTCAAGACTATCGACCTCTGGTCTAAAGGAGGGGAGTGATGTGGCGTCCCACTTCACTACAATGTTACTACGCATTCTCAACAGATGTCGCAGTTCTTTGGTGATGACATTAGAAGTCTGAATCACGCAAATGAAGTTTAATAGCGACTTAGCGTATATACAACGTCCCGACATCAATCGTCGGGGCGGTGGCAGGCCCCGCCAGACATAACACTCGTCTGGTCGGAAGATCTTCCCCTTCCCGATACTGCCACTCCTGCCACACATCGGCCCGTAACGGTTGACGTGATATCAACGTCATCACGGGTCTTAATCATTTGGCCATACAGTGATGCAATCACTCACCACATTGGACGGATTGCCGTATTGTATCGAGAGCAGTTCCATGGCTCGTATCATACTCTGCATCGCCATAAAGATGTTCTGATACACGAGCTTGATGAAGCCGCGCTTGTCGTCGTCGCTGTACCCTGAGCCGTGGATGATTCGCATCTGCTTGATGAAGGTCGACTTCCCTGACTCGCCAGTACCTGGTGAGGACGGAACGCGACAATGTATATTAAATATGAAATTAGTGCTTCCAACAATAGTTTTTCGAAGAATAAATTGCTTAAAAAGTGGGCGCGATAATTATTTAATTTAAATACTTAACAGGAAACATAAAATGAATATTCAATCTTTTATTATATTGCATACTAGCTTTTGCCCGCGGCTCGGCCCACGTGACTCTGTTTTCTGCTAAGTGAGAACTCCCGAAAATTCATATCAATCATAGATTTATATAAAAAGCCATAGAACCACTTTTACTTGAGCTCTCGTACCTTATCGGCGACGACTAAAACAGAAATCAAGCTGTATTTTCAATTCTACTGGCCCGATTTTGATGAAACATGCTGCAGTATTTAAGTCGAAATAGTGCCTTTAAGTTTAACAAAAATGTACCTGCTGGTTTTTGGATGAATGTCGAACAAACAAACATGTTTGTTTGTTTGTCGAAAGAATTGGTTTCAGACGCCCTTAATTAGTCGATCTGTATCGCTGTTTTTTAAATTTCTTTGATTTATAAAATTTAACAATTTCATAATAGTTATAATAATAGACAGATGTCTCAGAACCCCTTTTACTTGAGCTCTCGTACCTTAGCGGCGGCTAATAAAACGGGGATCAAGCTGTATCTACAATTTTACTGGACCAATTTTGATGAAACATGCCGCAGTATTTAAGTTTGAATAGTACCTTTAAGACTAACTGTTTGACCAAATTCTATCCCCTAGGTTTTGCGTGAAGGTCGAACAAAAAACAAACATCGAAGAGTTTTGTTTCCGAAGCTCTTAATTTGTCGATATGTGAGTAGGTTTTTAAATATATTTGATTTAAAAAATTTGACATTTAACAATTTTATAATAGTATATAGAATGTTAAAAATCCTGATATGTCAAGACAAATCTTAATTTAAAATAACACTAAAATATTTTTAAGAGGCACCCATTCGCAAACAAGTTCCTGGAGTATTATTTAGAGAAGAGAACTACTATGAGTCGTATAG
Source organism: Thaumetopoea pityocampa (assembly GCA_017165845.1). NCBI lineage: Eukaryota > Metazoa > Arthropoda > Insecta > Lepidoptera > Notodontidae > Thaumetopoea > Thaumetopoea pityocampa. The sequence goes on along the minus strand of WUAW01003021.1, from coordinate 8,456 downwards.
TATAGTATTTGTATAGTAGTAGACCTTTGAAGTATGATACAGAATCTTCCAAGTTCCATAAGAAAATACTATAATGACATTTCATAAATATGCATATCATTATTTCAGTATTTGTAGGTAAAATAGAATAGCATCCTTACAGCCATCACCTACTGACACGACATGAAGCGCGAGGACAGTGCGTTGGTTTCCACAAATATCAAACCTACAGGCCAAGAGACGCGCGCGACATCGTCCCATGGTCTCGGCTGCTGAGCGTTCAAAGACACGCGTAGCAAATAATATGTATCGCACCGGTGGGCGATGACCCTAAGTGTAAACGATTCGTAACAGCCGACTGTCACGTCTTATATAAAAGCATTTGTACTATTTTGATATTCCTGATGTTCCAGGCGTCCCATAGCCTGCGGTAACCTCTCCATGAGGCGGGCCGTAAGCTTACCACCGTTGTGATAGAAAAGGTAGATCTAAACATTGAACTTTCGATATTGGTCTATGGTATAAATTAAATTTGCACTACTAATTGTAGGGATTTTTATAAGAAAAATAGAAAGAAGTTAACGTGAGTCGGTTCTCATGGCACCTACGGGAAGAGATCTTCATTAACCCATCAATAGTTCCACTGCGGGACAGAGGCCTCCTATCAGAATTAGACGAGTTAGGTGATAGCACACCGCTGGCCTCATGCGGGTTGGCGAGAGATGGAGTTACTTTATCATCATACCGCACCCACAGTAAGGGCACAATCGTGTAGAGCTCGGGCACTGTATATGTCACCGACGAAATCTGCTGAATCAAATTATTAACCAGTATTATGGGAGATGGGGACCTGGTGATCTGTAGTACAGGTTTTACCAACATCAAGCACCAGCCCCACACAAATTATTAATTAGCATTACTTTTTAAAATTGTTTGTTTCTAATTTTAAGTAATTTGTGAGGAGATATAAATACACATTACCACTATATAAATGCAGACTGCTTTTTGTTAAAGAAAAAAATCAAATACAAAATTATTTTTTTAAATGTGACAAATACATAGCTAGTGTTATATACAGTTAGCAAATAGTTCAACATGTACTGTCATAATTCAAACGGCATGCAAATGTTACAATGATTGACGTAACAGGTTAATTTAGTACCTATGTAAAGCATAATTTCACAATTTTATGTTAGTTGTGTCATGATGTAGTCAGTCTGCTACTAATTGCTAATGCTGTCGCTAATCAGGACTAACTGTGAAGTCATATACACACACACAATGGTAGTAATTCAGTTGTAACAAAACTTAACAAAATTTAGACTCTCCCTAACTTTTTCTAATGCCAAACTCTAAAACGAGATAGCGAATATTTTTAGCGAATACCAACCTATATTTCTCTTCAACGGTTCAAAAAAATGTTGCGTTTTTGGGTATCTTTAGTCCGTATGTTCCGAGGTCGTGTCTAAATCTTTTAATTTTGACGTGTCTAAACGAAACTGACAGCATTAAAATTGTAGCTATCTCGTTTTAGCGGTTGACATTAGAAAAAGATAGGAGTTTCAAAATATCTGTTACAGCAGCCACCATTAGCAACGGAGGTGCCAACACGAGACCTCCGCACCCAAATTGTATGATGAATATTAACCAATTCGTTTATATCTTTTGAAACAAACTACATACAAAAGATATATATGATAAAAAACGGCGATTTGTTATCAGGATGGTGTCTCGCGCTGCACTTTGATGAGATAAATAACATCTTAACAATTTTGTGATCGCAATTTCGTGAATGCAGATAAGATGTACCCGTGTTATTGTTAAAATTATGTGAGAACACATATTATGGGAAATATTAATTGTACACGTACTAGTCGCATGCTCGATGGGATTTCTCAGAGACATGCCCCATGAACAATCTGATTTTGATTTCTTCTGATGCTGGCGTTTTTGGGTAACTTGCTCATGCTGAATATTTAACACAGTGGTTATATATTTACGTTTTATATGAAACATCTATGCAAAATTTTGTGCTTATGCCACATCAACTTAGTCAGTCAGTTGTCTGTTAGTCATTTAGTGTTACGAGTTTTATGAAATAAACACGCGCGTGTGACTGAAAATTGTTATAAGGAAGTCATAGTTATGAATTAAGTAATGCGCTGTTTATAGTTTCGTTGTTGTTTTAGTGTTTCAATTATTATCCGACTGCGCCAGGAGTCGTTATGTAATTTTAGTGTATGCATGTATGTGTATTTCTTTGATACGCTCCGTCGTTAGATTCGTCTTAACTGCGAGAGTGACACTGGGTATATCAAGATAATAAGAAAATTACATTTTTCATGCAGTCGGGTTTTTTTTAATAATTATTTTTTTTAAGGCAGAGACCACTTCTTGCCACTTACTACGAGCAAGGTGGCTGTCCGTGGCCCACTTTTCGCCCTCGCGG
>WUAW01003018.1:12045-25014 GCA_017165845.1 Thaumetopoea pityocampa | reverse complement strand
AAGTACAAAATCAAAGATGACACAAAAGTCTATCAAACCAAATATTATTTTAATAACTTAATTTAATAAAAATGAATAAGTTTAATCCTGTTTCTTAAAATTGAAAAATTAAAGAAAAAAAATGGCTCATTACACGCAAACTTTTCTAATTTTATTTTTTCTAAATTATGTTGTAAGTTTGGTTCCACCAACATTTCAATGGAATACCATCGACTATGCGTGGGACCCTGCCATGCGGGATGCTGCCGTAGCAAACGGGTCATATATACCAGAGAACATCCTGCCGACAGGACTAGCGAGGTGGAATGATAAACTGTTTATTACCATACCGCGGTGGAAAAAGGGCAAGTTAAGTTTTATATTTTTTTTTGACGCAACCCTACGAGGGATTACAAATTCGGAAGCTGTTTGCACGGAGTGTCAGACTCCTACTAATTAAAAATTCTGCTGTGGCCATAATCGCCTAATTAGTGGTTTTATGGATCTAATGTAAATGCCTACCGATGCCCATCAACGCCTCGCTGTTTCGAGTAATTTTCTGGGGAGAACTTATTAGGCTTCATGCATTCCCCCAGCATCCAATCAGCTTTAGGTGTTTATGGCGGCATGTCGTCATCCTGATCGAAGGCAGATTTTATCTACCTAATTTTTGTTGTCTGTTGCTGGTTAGCAAGCAAGTTTGGGTCGATATTTGTACTTAAGGCGCGGTTAAATAAAGTTAGGTGTGATTGAATAAAGATATGATGCTGTGTGGCGCAGATTAATAGCATGATTTCACCTCTTTTCGTGGGTAGGTACTGCGAGAACCAGCTAAGGGATGTACCAAGACAACGGCAAGCAGCGTTATCTTATTATTCAATCAAAATTTATTGCGATAACCAAGGCGCCCCTCAAGCGCGGAGATTATGGCAAATTGCTCCATTTTAAGGAGAAGACCCAAGGTCCAGTAATGCCAAGGGCTATGATGATGATGAAATAACGATAGATGGGTGACTTCTAGAATCATAGAGATTCAGCGCCTCGATACCTTTAAGGTATCGAGGCGCTGAATCTCTATGATGAGCCATCTATCAAGAGCCATGATCACAGCTTAACATGCCCTTTAAGGGCATGTTAAGCTGTGATCATGGCTCTTGACACAAAATTGCACTCCTCAAGCCATATTATAAATCTTCGAGCGGCATGCACATCTTTTGTACTATTTCGACCACAGATAAATAATGTTTTCCCTAGTATTATAAATACGATACTTCCTGGTTTGTTCTTCCATCAAGGAGTAATTGTGTCGAGTAACGGACTTGAGGTGATTTTTAACTGGAAGAGTAGGTGTAAAAAGAAATTACAATTTAAAAAATCTTTTAAAAGTTATTCAATAACTACGAAATAATTTTTCGCCTAAATCTTTTAATTTTGACGTTCCTAAACGAAACTGACAGCACCATAATTGTAGCTATCTAGTTTTGGTGTTTGACATTAGAACAAGATAAAGGAGGGAAGGACCAAATTTAGTTAAGTTCTGTTACAACAGAATCGGCACTAATGTAGACTTCAATGTTCTTAACTGAGAAGGGAAACTTTGTGAAGAAAACTGCATGCCCGCATGGGTGTGTGAAGTCTACTAACCCGCATCAGTCCAGCGTGGTAGACTACAGCCTAATCTCCCTCCTGATTAGAGAAGATCCATGCCCGTTCAGTAGCAACGAATATGGACTGGGGACGAATGAAACTTTGGCTGTTTTAGGAGTTCCATCATCCTTGAACTTCGTCTACCTTAATGGAAGCATCAATGAACCACTAAGGCCGTACCCGAGCTGGCAGGACGCGTACGTGTCCGATAACGCACGCTGCATATCTTCAAACAAAACTGTGGTCTCTACCTTTAGGGGCCATGTGGATAAATGCGACCGTCTCTGGGTCGTCGATAATGGAGTCTCTGATATGTCCAGTAAGTGCTTAGAGTAGCTTTAAATGAGCTTAAGGAGGTATAAGGCGGGACATAGGAGACAATACATTCAGTCCGAGGTCCAACTATGCACGAATTCGGATGAACGATTCGGAACTATTTATGAACGTCGCTAAACAATTTGCGGCAATCACTTTGCGGAAATCAGTTTGCTTCATTAAATGGGTTTGCGAGCGAAACTACGCGAATTATATAGATACCTACTTAGACTGTAGTTTGTCAAAGATGCTGGATGACTGGATGCCTCCTCCAGCGCCATGTTGACGTTATATCGATGGTGAAGGTACAGCATCACGTCTATCGTTCGTAGACTACGGTCTTTGTGCGAGATCAACTCCTTACGCTATGTGTGACCGCTATGAATGTTTCGCGGACTACAACCTACTAAAAGCAAACTGTTTGCGGTTTGCGGCCGCGCACTTACAGAGGACGTGAAACAAGTGACAGAGCCGGCTGTGCTGGTCTTTGACCTGAAGACCGATGCGCTACTGCACCGCTACATCCTGAACGATGATGTGTTGAGAGAGTCTTCTGTCATGACCAGTATTGTGAGTGAAATCATTTTACGCTCTCTATTATTATTTCGGACTAAGTCTACTACTTTTACTGGTCTATTGGTTCTACTGCTGTGGCGGGTAATGTAACTGTGAGCCGGGTTCAAATGATCGATTGCGAGGTGAAGCAGTTTCATAACAATCTCAATCGAGAACAATTAAGTACCGTTGCAATCAAAAGTAGTACGGAACTGTTTAATTCTCTGCTTGCTTTGATCCACATTTTTATGTTATTTTTTCCGACGTTCATCATCGCGCTATTCAGTCACTCTGCCGAAGATCTACGTATGTTATCCAACAATAAAATCGTTGAAGTCATTCATAATAATAATAATACTCTGAACATTTTCACACACATTGATGTAGTCCCAAACTACTAATCCCCGTATCTTGGGTACTAGACAACGATATACATACTTATATAGATAAATACGATACATGACTGATACCAGGATTCGAACCCGGGACTTATTGGCACGGAAAGCAGTGACTGCCACTATAACAATCAGTCGAATACTACAGAATAGCTTCACCTCTGGTTGTTCTAGTCCACTCTTTTATGTTTTTCAGATAAGACTTTTCCCTACGGCAGTCACCGCGCTTTCCCATCACTTTGCCCAAGATTTATAATACATTCGTTCTTTCAGACAGGGAACTTCGAATAATTTTAAATACAACAATAAAATCGTTCAAATCATAGAAACTCTTCTCTTATTATTCATCATGATCTTATTTCTCTTACTCATCAGGTAGTTGAGGTCGTGGGCAAGGACTGTTCTCACAGCGACGCTTACGCGTACATAACCGACATGGGCTCCAACGCGGTCATAGTGTACAGCCTCGGAGACGACGACGCGTGGCGGGTGGAGAACCACTACTTCCACTTCGACCCCCACGCGGGCGTGTACCGGGTCGGCGGGATCGACTTCTACTGGAGCGACGGCGTGTCCGCAGCTGCTTTATCGCCGCCGAAGAAAGACGGGTTAGGTTCAGATTGGCAAATGTTGCCATAATTATAATAAGAATATTCTGGACACTCACACACACTGATCTAGTCCCAAACTAGGATTCGTTGTACCTTGCGTATTAGACAATGATATACATACTTATGTAGAGAAATACAATATATAAGTAGATAAATACGCCCATTTTTGTACATTTGTACTCATCACACAAAGTTTGTCGCTACCAGGATTCGAAGCTATTATTATTAACAACGCAGGTCATCAGTCCACCGAGCTACAAAATTAATTAGATCGACCGCGTATAAATTAATTTTATTTAGCTACACATAATTTTTCTTCAATATAAAAAAGTCTGGTAGATACTCACCTTCACATTTATTTTCTAGGTATGACAAAAGCGTTTAATAAATATTTTATTAGTTCGATTACTTCCAAGCATGAGGAATCTTTTGTGTTTTAGTTTTTGCGATCTTTACCTTCATCCGACCTCGAGCACCAAACAGTTCAAGATGTCGACCAGACTGCTGAGAAATAAAGACGCCCCACAAGAGGATATATTCAATGGAGTCGATGTGAGACACGGTTCATTTGACTACACGTGTTTACGAGATAGTTATGCAGAAAATTGTGTTAAAACTATAGCCATAAAAATAATCGACTACGTGACTTTTCTACAAACATGTCGATATAACAATTAAGAGCGGAGTTAATACGTGACCGAATTACAACTATCGATAGAATAATGTTTATAAATCCGCGTGCACCTTTCCTCTTGGCAACTTTCTGCATATCTAGCTTCAATTGGAAATTATTTTGCTTTAAGCGATTGAGCATAATAAAACCCTGATTGAGTGGCTAGTCGTATCTCGTCTGTGACCTTCTGAGATCTGTCTGCATCTAGAGAAATTTTACAGAAGTACTAAAATGCCTGATTTATTTATTCTGTGTTGAGCGTATAAAAAAAAACCAATCGTACTTCGTCTGTTTTTGTCTTCCTAATGATAGGAACATGTAATTGCTTTTATTTTGAATTTGTTTTACCGTATATAGGAGTTTTTAATTTTTAATCACGACCTATAGCTATGAGGTCAAGAAGAACTTTGTCTTTTAGCCTGTCCGGCAAATTGACTTACGCATACGGCATACTGCGTATTACGGATACGGCTTAAATATACGGGTAAACGGTTAGATAACGCTAACTAGGAGTAAAAATATCTGTTTGTGAGGAACGAAATGCCTAGGCATATTATCTAACTAATGAAGGAAGTTTAAAAAATAAAGTACCTACTAACCGTGCATTAGGTAGTATGGGACTGAGCAGTCCCACGTTCGTCCACCTATAGGCGTTTGTTCCCACCAGGTCATTGGCGACCGAGGACCGAACTCTCAAGCCACAGCTTGCGACTACGACCCAGGGACGAATGTTTTATTTTATACGCAGGTATGATCATTTTATAACTATATAAAAGAAAATAGCATAAGTTTAATTAAAATAATTTTATTTAATTAAAATAATTAAAATAACATAGGTTAATGATATAATAATTTAGCACCAAGGATACAAGGTGAGCTTGATTGTGAGCTTTACATCTATTTGTTTCCATTACTGGGTATCCCATCCCACCTGTGGTATTTATAAGAATATGAAATCTTTTATCATCAACATTTTCCTTTATTATTATTAAAAGTTGATTATCGAAACGGACCTGGTAAGATAGGGAGGTAGAAACTATTCTAGTCTAAAAGTAACCTGAGGGTACGCTACACGTTATAGGTGTGCAAAAATGGTTTGGGCTGCTGGAATATCGACAAGCCTTTTACAGAAGAGAATACACCGCTTATTGTTAGCGACTGCAATCTATTGGAGTTTCCTAACGACGTTAAGGTTAGTAGATGTTAAACTTACCATAAAATTAAATTAGATTTTTAGTTGTGAGAATTTACTGAAGTCTATGTAATATATAATAGAATATTTATCATATTCAAAATACTATATTCCAATGTAGGCTAGACTTCTCCGTTACTGTTAAAATTTGATAAAAATTATGATGCGTCTGTGCTGCAGATAAATCAGCTTGGAGACGTGTTTGTATACACAGTGACTAAAACCGGAATAAACTAGTTTGGTGCTACACTATAATATTAAGTACCTATAATATTAAGTACCTACCTATAAACAGTATTTTTTAAATTAATTCACCATTACAAACGCAAAAATGTCTTTAAGCTGTTTTGGATGTACCACCTTAAAGATGGTCTACCGTCAAATAGCAATAATCGCTTTCTAATAATTTACCATAGCCGAGATAGCGACATCTGTTGTTGGTTTTGATAAACATAAACGACACTGCACTACAGTTTGATGGGAAACTCCGGCCAATCACAGGTACAGGAGATAACAACTCAGATTCCCTCCTCCTTGAACCTTCTTTCGTAGCACAGCGAAATAGTAATTAATCTGTGTCCAATCATTTGCTATAGTTTTTCTTTACGTTTACTTAACGTCTAATTCCACACTAAGATACGGCAATAAGAGTATATTATTTGAGGCTTTCACCCACTAAAAGCTACTGGTTTCCTTCTACTGGCCATATTGCCCATCCATGTATCCATCAGCACCCACTTACGATGAGGTGAGCTATAAGCTGGTTTGCTACATCCAACACATAAAACATTTGCCCAAATCTCGGGTATCGTTCCACTCTTGCTGGTTACCTAGTGTCCATGAAATTTCAGGTGGACCGCGAAGGTAACGTATGGATACTGAGCGACAGGCAGTCTCGATTCCTGTACGAAGAGATGGATTTCAAGCAGGTCAACTTCAGAGTGATGATGGCACCCGCCACTGAACTTATACAAGGCACTCCCTGTCAGAAGAAATCTGGATTTTTTTCAAGAAGGAGCTCAACACACAAATAATATTGGCAATTTGAAAATATACAAGACATAAACTGCGTTACACTTTGATTTCTATTCGTGCTATCTCCCTTGCACTTAAGACAGCACCCACAGAAAATAGGTCATAACGTGTTTAACAGATCCAACTACTTATTAATTACATTTTTTTAATTTTTGACTTCCTTCCACCTTCTACGATAGTTTGATGTAGCAAAGTGGCTATCCGCAGACCACGCCGAGCATAGTATATCAATGTCGCGTTCCGGTCACACATGTTGATCTAAGCAAGAGGTTCCCACACTTTTTTTTCTCATAGACCCCTTTCAAAATTTAGCTGGTTACATTTCTACCATATTCCCAAAACTCGACAAAAATGTGAAGATTAGATCTAACTATGGAGATTTGCGTACGTCAACTTAGACCTCCTTTGAATCTCCCGTGGACCACTGGGGATCTACTTGGACCACTATGGGAACTAAGCATCTAAGCTTTCGTTGTCAAAGTAGTTCCATTACTCCAAATGGACAAACGCGAGCCGGAGTCGCGCACTCGGGGTTCCGATTCAAACTAAAAAAAAGTTATATAATTACAAATTAACACTATTATATCTTCCTTTAATTGTACGGTGAATCCTTACTTTTTGCTAAATTTCATCATTCCAGGTCAACGGGAACTACCCTATAGGTTTAGATGAAAGAGTTTGCTTGTATTAAAATATGTGAGGGGCACAAAAGCAACGCCGTCACTGGACATGCAGTAGGAGTGCGTACACGTAATGATATTCAGTTACTCGTTGGGTTTTCTTTAAAAATCTTTCCATCAGCCATCTTATTATTCGTGATTTTAGCATAACTTGATCGCTATAGACAGTTGAGTTATATATAATAGTAGCTTTTGCCCGCGGCTCCGCCCGCGTGAATATCGGTTTCCCGCTACATGGGAAANCTTGCTAAATTTCATCATTCCAGGTCAACGGGAACTACCCTATAGGTTTAGATGAAAGAGTTACAAGCAAACTCTTTCATCTAAATATGTGAGGGGCACAAAAGCAACGCCGTCACTGGACATGCAGTAGGAGTGCGTACACGTAATGATATTCAGTTACTCGTTGGGTTTTCTTTAAAAATCTTTCCATCAGCCATCTTATTATTCGTGATTTTAGCATAACTTGATCGCTATAGACAGTTTAGTTATATATAATAGTAGCTTTTGCCCGCGGCTCCGCCCGCGTGAATATCGGTTTCCCGCTACATGGGAAATCCCGGCACAATCATAGATTGATATAAAAAGCCTTAGAACCACTTTTATTTGACCAAAATAAGGGTCAATCTGTATCTTAAATTCTACTGGACCGTCTTTGATGAAACATGCCGCAGTATTTAAGTCGGAATAGTACCGTTAAGTCTGACCAAAAACTGTCGGCTGATTTTTGCATGAAGCCCGAACAAACAAACAAACATCGACGGATTCGGTTTCAGCCCTTAATTAGTCGATCTGAGTAGTTTGTTAAATATCTTTGATTTTTGAATATTTGACATTTAATAATCTTATAATAGTATATATATAGATATGGACAGCGTCAATGTCGTTCGTAAACGTCACGGTACCACTTTTGTAAAAAAAATGACAGTGGCGCCTGTGCCTGTGTTATATGCCCCTCATCTATACTATTATAAAATAGTTAAATGTCAAATTTTATACCTCAAATATATAAATGCATATCTTTTTATTGTATCTTGGATTTTTTACAACGTCAAGGGACCGTAGAAATTAGTATTTGATATAAATTTCAACGTGATACCTCTACCCGTTCCTGAGAAAAAGAGACCTTCACAGACAGACAGCAAGGTGATCCTATAAGGGTTCCGTTTTTACAGACCGAGGTACGGAACCTTAAAAACCAACAGTTAAAAAAATTAAAAGACTGGAAATTATTATTTTTTTATTTAAATATTAATTATAACTATGTAAATTAAATAAGTCTACGTGACTGGATAGTAATAATTACAATTTTGCACGTGTCGTTACAATCGTTAACACTTTAAATAATGTCGTTCACATCACGTCAGTCTTTTCGCTAATGATTGTATTTTGAACCGACACAACATCAAATGGACTTAGAAATCGCAGTGATACGTATAATGATCAGTCGCAACAACTGATTAATGTCACAATATAAAACTTATCATCACCAGCCCGTGCAAGTCCACCGCTGGACGTGGGCTTCCTCCACAAAAAAGAAGGGATTAGCCATAATCTTCACGTTCGGCCGGTGTTTTGAAGATCCAGTTGCCAGTTAAAGCGATATAAAAACTTCGATCCTATTTTGAGTTCCCGCGATGCTCTGTGACGTGACACAACAGCGCCGAGCCAATGAGCATCACAAAAAGAACTTCAACCCTAATAGTTAGCTATTAATAAAGAGCAAATTGGTGGTTTAGTGGTTATATACACGATTCTCGATCGAAAGGTCGCAGGTTCAATCGCGGTCCCGTACCACGGGTCATTTTTAATTCATGTACTGTCTACATTGTAGACACGAATGTACTCAACGGAGAAGCAAAATTTCGTGAGGAAACCTGCATGCCCGCATGTGTGTGTAGTCTACCAACCCGCATTAGGCCAGCGTAGTAGACTATGGCCTAATCCCCCTCCTGATTAGGGGAAATCCATAGAAACGAATATGGAACGTGAACGCATATGGATGGGGATGATGGTTGAAAGATAAAACCGATACCTTCGCTTGAAATGCCGACATTTCAAATACATATATTAAAATTTGTGTGACTCAGGACATTGACTACGTCAGGATAATGTTGTGGGGTGATGATTTTCCACAAACCTTTAAGCAGCTAAGGCATGTTTAAACACGTTGTGTATTGGGCAATACTGTTAAGTTATAAAACTGTAAAATGTTTATATTTGTGTCAGTTTGAGACAATGTTTATTTTGTTTTTTAGATTGTTAAATTTATTCCAATCGGTTTCATATAATCATGAAAAAAGTCGTGGGCTGTTGTGGCGGTTTTCTCCGTGAGACCCTGGTAACGAACGGGTTAAAAATAATAAATTTGTAATTTTCAATAAATTACAGATGAAGTATTTACATAACAGTCGTAAAACTCTACACAAATAGAAATTTTATATGCTTTGATCCAGTCTAACCTTAAATGAGATTACAATATGTCACAACTTAAAAGTTCAAACAATGTATGGTATTTTCATTAATTTCAACAATTGTATGTCCTTTAAATACTAATATCTAGTAGACTATCCGCATACCTTTAATAAAAGATTATTTCTAAGTCCATTGGGTCTACAAAGTGGCTCTCCCCAAAGGATCTATATTAGTGTTGTTCTATGCAAGGCCGCGACGAGTATCACATAGCCTTTGTTTTCATCACACAGTCTTGCATCAGTAAATCAGGTTTAAATCTAATCACTACTTATCGAACTACCTTCTGTTCCTATCAAATGACAAAGTAAGGCTGTTCAGTGTTTATTAAGAACTAGCTAAAACCCACGGTTTCGCCACGCGATGGCGATGATAATGATTAATGAGCTATCTCCGTTCTCGGTGTCGTGTCTATCTTCCTGTCAGTCTTATATACAAGATTGTTAATACAATATATATACTCGCATATTGTTCCTCTAGATCAGAGGTTTCCAGACTTTTTTTTCTTATAAACGACTTCCAAAATTTAGCTGGTTCCGGTGGACCCCCCGCACCTACATTTCTACCATATTCCCAAAACTCGACAAAAAATGTGAAGATTAGATCTAACTATGGAAATTTGCGTACGCCAACGTAGACCCCCGTCGAGTCTCCCGTGGACCCCTGGGGGTCCACCTGTACCACTTTGGGAGCTAAGGCTCTAGATCAAAACTAATTCAACTCTTAATTATTAATTTTAGAGAAATGGCATTTTCTGATCCTTAACTATCTATTCGGAATAAATACTAAACTATATTGTATCATATAATTGTAGTAACTTTGTTTATGCTAGTGTTTCCTAAGTATCTTTAGAAGTCTATATTCCTGGATTGATTGCCCCCGTTATGGGCAAAAGGGATCAGAAAATGAGGTTACCTCTAAAGTTAAGATTTGAGTTGAATCAGATTTGATCTAGGAATGCGAAAGACAGTGATCATGATGGTATTGGTGCTGATTCTGTTGTAAGAGAACTCTTCATCTTTTTCTAATGTCAATGTCAAACGCCAAAACGTGATAGCTACAATTTTGGTGCTATGAGTTTCGTTTAGACACGTCAAAATTAAAAGATTTAGACGCGATCTCGTAACATACGGATTAAAGATACGCAAAAGCGCAATATTTTTCTGAACCATTTAACAGAAACGTAGGTCGGTATGCGTTATAAATGTTTGCTAACTCGTTTTCTCGTTTGAAATTAGAAAAAGATAGAGCCTAAATTAAGTTAAGTTCTGTTACAACAGAATCGGCACCATTGTGAGTTTTTATTGATTGTTTCATTGTAGTAATTCTTGACGAAACGAATCTGACAAATCGTTTATCGTCACTTCTCCAAATCCTCAAATTTTAAATTAAATTTACATTATTCTGTGCCTAATATGCGACCATTATTAACAAAATTGATTAAAGCGTTAGGATTTAATATTTAGATTATTATATTTACAAAGTAGCTTATTGCTGACTCGTCTATGGTAGGCCATAAGACTTGGGATTAACAAGGAACAATAACAATTATAGTGTCCGCGTATATCGATTCACTAGTCGTTGAACGTAACTTTTAACATTCAACAAATCTTTTAACTTCGACTTAATAATTAGCGCATTATCCGCAATGGAGATTGTACAAAATTTCATCTAACTAGTTTTTAAATTTAACTTTTTAGGCAATGTAATATTTTAACATGATTGAAAATCGATACAATTTTCTGTAATCATCTCTGAAGTCATTCGATTAGTCGATTTATTACCATCGATATTATAATTTCAAGTCGATAATATCGATACTAGTTTGAACATGTTACTTCATCGACCACATTACACTGGAGTATTGGTTTCCTATTAGTGTAATTTCATAGTACTTAAAATACTCCTATTGAGTATTTTATTGTCTTTTAGCATTTGAAAAAAAAAAAAAGAAAATGGCGTAGAAATCTAGTCCTTAGTTATTATGATATTATTAGTGCGGGTTTTATAGAGACAATGTTCGAAAACTAGAGTTTTATTCCTTTAATAGGCTTCGAACAATTTTAATAGTTTTCTATTCTATAGAAAAAAAAACATGATTGTTGCGTGAAACTTATCTTACAGACAGTTCGTAGACACAGAGGCGTACTCGTAATGCTGTCACATTCTATACAAAGATCGATCGTACGTAATTAATCTATTTGTTGAATGTATCACTTCGATTATTGACAGAATACAAAATTAAACATAAATTTCCATATTAATATCAAAAATATAATATGAATAGAAAGCGTAAAAGGACTTTTCTAAATAAAGAGTCATAATTGTAGTAAACGATTGATTTCACCAATTGAAATAATATATCAATCGGAGAAGTCGACCGAGCAAGTGGAAGATGGCTGAACGCTTTGTGCAGTAGTACCACAAAAATAATTTACAATATACTGACCCGGTAAACATTTTTAGAACGGCGTGAAAATATTTCAGCCAATTATAATGCAGCGCGTTTGTGCGGGCAGTGTTTGTTGGCCATTGGTCGAACGTGAGCGTGTAATTGCGTCCACCAACCAGTACACAGATGTTATAGGCAAGATAGCACTGGTTCATCTGTTATTATATTTTCAACCTTGGCGTAAATTAAGAAAGTCTTTATTAAATTGGTGGTTATAATCGATTTTTAATCAGCGTTTGTGTAGCACCAGTCTGGGCCGTCGGGATACCTATGTAACTTATTTTTGTGGTACTACTGTAAGTAAGAGTATAATAAATGATTATAAATTATTGCATGCTGCCAAAATCATTCCTTTGCATTCTATTAAGCACTTTTTTGAAGATATTACCAAAATCAGTTTACTCAAACAAATAGATACAATTTATAAATATAAAATAGTTTTATATGGCTAAGACACATGATGCGTTACGTGTAAGAATTTAAGTTTCCTACGATACAAAGACTAAGCCAATTGAACAAAATCAAGGCGGGCGCACTCTGCGTTGTAGACGCTACTCTGCCGCGCGGCCAAATCGGGGTCTAAACATGTTCTGAATCGACTAATTATTATATTCTAAACAATAAATTACGACATTATAGAGTGTTTTGTCTATGTCAAAAACTCTATATTTGCCTTCTGTCCTTTCTGGTTTGACTTCTCTTCGAACACCATCTGATTAATGTATGTATTAATTATTAATCCAAAATATTCATTAATTGATAGAAGTAATCTGTTAAATGTAACACTATATTGTGGTCAATATACGTGCGTGCATTTGATCTCCTTTTCATTTTGTTTTCAACCCCGACACGTTTAATGCTAGTCATCGAGATCGTCACGCCTATTCCGCTGCTGTTGCTCCTGCATCAGGCTACTCTGCCACAAAAACAGTGTGTCACACGCGTGGTAGACTTGGGCGTTCG
>WUAW01003017.1:31000-41922 GCA_017165845.1 Thaumetopoea pityocampa | reverse complement strand
TTTTGGATATGTGCATTCGACGGTCGGAGCGTGGACTTCATCATACGCAACCTTTCCAGTTTGACATGGATTAATAATGGTGATGATTATGAAATTACTTTAAATGGAAAACTCAAGACATGATCTGCTGTTTTTTTATGATGAGTCATGATTCAAATGTGATTGGATACAAGATGCCAGTTTATATGATGACCTTCTAAGCGTCAGGTTCATTTCAGGATCTGTGGAGACAGAATTATGACTTACCGTCCTTTCCGCGGTATTTCACGCCGTATTTCGACTTTGATACATTTGTATTATTAGTTTCCGGTTCCCTGAAGTATCTGATACATCCACTCTTTGAATTCTCTTTCAGTACATTCCTCAAGGACTTTTTACATTTATGCCGTCTACATACAGTTTTGGTCACTTCTTCGCATGCCTGAAAATATACAATATTTATTATATTGCTATAAATCAAAATCCCAAACGATTTTTTTTTAAGAAATTTAATAGGCACTGGTGACCAAAATATCTGAACACAAATAATTTGCAATATAAAATGTAATTTGACTAATAAATTAAATACAAAATCGAGACTGTGACGGACAGAGGTTCGATTTTGTATTTAATTTATTAGTGAACGAGGAGGAACTGAACGAGGGAGGAATAGCGGAGATACTAAGCGCTATACTACCGAAGAGTAGGCAGAGACCACGCCTTTCCGCTTGCTACGAGCAAAGTAGCTATCTGTAGCCCACTTTTCGCCCCCGCGGGAAATGAGACGTATTGTTTGGTGCGGCTGCCACTGACTTAGTGGAGAGGAAAGGGAAGAGGATGACACAGAAAAGGTATATTGAGCAAGGAATATGAAATTTGGGAAAAGGACTATAGGATATAGAGCATTGATACCCAAAAGGGTATATATTGACCCCCAGGAGTCGACGATGACCTGCGAGGGGTCCACGCCAACCGTCAAATACACGTTTGAAGTTAACAAATTTACAAAAAATTATATTAACTACGCTTTGGGGGTCTACCTAAAAATGAAAAATATTAAAAGTTCTCTACAAGACAAAAAGTTTGAGGACCTCTGATCTAGAGTATC
Organism: Thaumetopoea pityocampa; assembly: GCA_017165845.1. Lineage (NCBI taxonomy): Eukaryota > Metazoa > Arthropoda > Insecta > Lepidoptera > Notodontidae > Thaumetopoea > Thaumetopoea pityocampa. Next base: position 40,835 of record WUAW01003017.1, on the reverse strand, counting down.
CTATATCCAATCTAGGAAGGAGTAGGAAGAAACAGTAATAGCTAGTAGGGTCCGGGGTTGCTTACTACTTAAACATCAGTTAAAATTCGCATGCTAACATTATCACTTACCTTGAAACATTTCCTGATAACTAATTTTAAGCAGGCATCGCCATATGCTTTTCTTAAAATGTTGGTCTTAAATATATCTTTATTTATTGATTGGTTCTCTTCAGATAATTCAGATATCGACGCCTCGTTTTTTTTCTTCTGAAAGTCAAGATTGCCTTATTTGAATTATTATTAATACAATAATAATTCAAATAAGGTAATTATTTTGAATTATTTTTAATTACCTTATTTGTCTTGAATTCAATGAAGACATTTGCCTTGTATTATATCAAAGTCATCAAGCACAAATGAGATTTACTGTCATCAAATATTATACCAAAATCGTTCGAATAGTTTTTACCTAATCCTCGATCAAGCAAAGATTCATAAAATAAATAATTTCTAACAAAAATGTTATTCTTATTATACTGAAGATTTTTTGCAATTTACCGAAACCAGTTACAACCTGGCGAGAATTACATATTAAAAGCTGGCGACCGATAAGGGTTATAAAATGCACAGTAGTGCCACAAAAATAAGTTACATCAGCATTATTCATTATCGCAAACGGGTGCTAAGAAAAGCCGATTAAAACCAATATTCAGCACTCCAAAAGAACTTTTTACATTACGCGCCAGAACTCATGTTATCTCGCTCGTCGCATGCGAACGCCACAATTGCGCATTTACGTTTGATCTATGGCCGACGAGGATTTTACCGCGCAAACGCGCTGACTTATGAAATGTTTTTAAGCATTTCAAACAAATGCTTACTGCGTGGGTACGTCATTGTAACTTATTTTTGTGGTGCGGTACTACTGTACAAACCTTTCGACAGTTATGATTGTATTTCAGTCTTAATATTTTCAGTATTATTACCAAAGCATTTTTCAAATTGTTGGTTCTCGGTTTTACTTCTGACCCATTGAAAATTCTATTTATGTCATTATCATAAGTGACCACCTCCTCTTTCTCCAACTGTATAGGTTTCTTGTTAATTATTTCATCCCATATGTTTTCAGAGAATTTTTCAGAGTACACTATATTTTTGACGTTGTGCCTTGAGAGGTTACCTTTTTTTGGAAATGTATCGTTAACTAATGCTTTACCCTGCCGTTTGTTAGGTCTCACAACGTATCTAGTCTTTATTTTCGTCGTATATTCTGAGTGTGATTCCGGTAATGTGTTTGGCTGTGGTGTGTGTCGTAATTTATTTAGCCGTTTCTTTTTTGTATCTATGGAGATTATTTTAGGGTCTCTTTTAGTAGTTTGTAGATTTTTGGTGATCTCGTCAGAATCTGTTTGGAGACTTTGTTTTTTATTTGTATTCTTATCTGATTCGATGTGTTCTTCATCTGTCTCCTCACTTTTGTCGCTACTAAGCCCACTAAGTCCTTTAATGATATTATGTTGCTTTTTCTTTGTATCACTAAGATGCAAATTTTCTATTCTCGGCGAATTGTCTTTACTTAATTTGTTTTCTTTAGTCATATCCGATGGCTCATCATTTCTTACGATACTGTCATCCTCTGATAGTATCATCTGTGTTGCGCCGAAATTACTGGGTTCCCGTCTGTGGGTGCTAATTTTCATTATGTTTATTTGTTGATTATTACCAGACTTTTGAATTGCGAGATGTTCATCACTATCTTCAGTACTACTGTCGTTTTCGGTGACCACAGTTTCCTGAGATTTATAAAGCTTCTGTAAATGTTCATAATTAGTTATCAGTTCTTGCAGAACATTATTGACGCGTGATATATTTTGAATAACATCAGCAAATGCATTTTCTGTATCGTGTTGATTATTTTTTATTACTTCCTCTGAAGCCTAGAGTTTAGAACAAAAATATAATTTTATAAAACATCTATTTATCAGATACAACCGTATTGTAAGAGGGGGTGCAAAAAATGCATTCAAATGTTCAAAGAATAATTATATTATTGCATTAGAATAGTCTTTAATAATGCAGGCAAATTTACCAAAACCAGTTTATTCAGAAAGTACACTGTCAAATAAACGTAAACCAACATTTAAATATTTTATAGAAACTGAATAAGATTTGAGTCAAATGCTATTTTCGTATATTTCATTGCTCAACTTTTTATGATTCATTGGATAATTTCATTTTTATATTGTTTCTCTGATCGTAAAAACATGTTTATCATGAATACTTGGCAATAATAGTACAGTTTGATGCCCAATATTATTATCAGTAGAGAAATGAGTTTGTCTTTTTGTATATTGTTACAATTTGATAAAGAGAACGATATGAATCCATAAAAGCGAAACGGCGGATGGCCTTGAGTTTATTACTTCCAACAACTTACACAAAAACTTACATATTATAATTATAATTTTTATTTAATAAAAAATCTTTCGGAATGAGAGGAGTCGTAGATGACCTTTACAGAGTCACTGGACAAGAGACGGTGTTTACAGAGTCAGTGGAAAATGCAGAGTGCACTCTAGACTTGCCTTAATAACTAAAATGGGGCGACCAGTATTAGGGCACTTCAAAAGAAACTCTAGCCTTGACTTGGGCAGCTGCGGAAAAGGTGTTCATCCGAATTTTAGGCCTCGCTACAATATTGCACCTAAAAGAGGCAGGACGTGGAGTGGGATGGAGACTTCTTCGTCCTTGCCGGCGAGAGTCGCGTCTTCGCGATCACTAAAGACATGTCAGGGGCGGACCATGGCGAGGGGTTTTATTTTCTTTATTGCATAGTCTTCATCGGTTAATTATCCATCTTTAACTGTATGGTTAATCGCCTGACTCAATTTTCGTCACCTTGCTGCGATTTGAACATTCTCAATGATGAGTCTTTTAAAACCTATAACTTACTCACAAATCTAATCACCGCTTTTTGGACACCTACGAAGTCGAATTTAAAGGTCTTAAATTTGGATACATACTATTCTTTCTCTCTCTCTCTCTTTCTCTCTCTCTTTCTCTCTCTCTCTCTCTCTCTCTCTCTCTCTCCGCTGTTTTCACTGTCACTATTTCACATTCCATTTTAACATTTGTTAATTTCTCATTTTTTTTCTCTTCCAGTGGATGAAATACAAGTAGCATCTTACAAGATGTTAGGATCACTGTACGCTTTAGGTACCGACGCGTCTCTTACTCACGACAGGAAATATCTGAAGACGGAGATTGAGAGGCATAAGCCAGCTCTGGTGAGTTGAACTGTCTTATTATAAAGAATTTTTCTGTGCGGCGCCAGCGCAATAATAGCGTCACTCTGTCTCTTTCCATGGGTGCTGTGAGAACCAGCTGAGGAATGTACCAGGCTAATGGGCAGCAGCAATATACTGTCATCATCAACTAACATCTACTATGTTCTCCAAAAATGCCTGCTAAATGAGGCAAATCCCCCCTTTTTAAGGAGAAGCCCCGTGTCCAGTAGTGGACTTCCACGGGCTGATGACGATGATGATTATAAAGTATGCTGAAGAACAGGTTGCAGGAAGGCGCAAATGCTGCATGAAAATACCGAATTGTGACCTTTAAAATTTCTAAACATACTCTATAGCGACGAGAATATTGTGGGTGTTTAAAACAGAAATGGACTGACGAATACCATTTATTTCAATAAAATATCTTTTAAATAATTAATGCAATGCCTTAGGACTAAGGTATTCAATCAGTGCGTATTACCAGTGATGACCTATAGATCTGAAACATGGCCACTGACTATGGGCCTCGTAAGGAAACTCAACGTCACGCAGAGTAATTTCCCTGGTAGATAAAATCCGCAATGAGATAATTCAGAACTAAAGACGCCGACGTAGCGCAAAGGATTGTAAAATTGAAGTGGCAGTGTGCGAGGCACATAGCTCACAGTACCGATGGACGTTGGGGTCTTAAAGTGCTGGAGTGGCGACCCCGAACCGGAAAGCGTAATGCGGGTAGACCCCCGACTAGGTGGACCGATGACCTGGTGAAGGTCGCGGGCAGTCGGTGCACGCAAGCGGTTCATAGCCGCTCAGTGTGGCGATCATTAGTCCAGCAGTGAACGTCTGTGGGCTGATATGACGATGATGATCTTTTTAATAAAAAATATGCAAGATATGTTCCATTACGTTACATATATGCTGTGTAGCACCAGCATAATAATATCATCACTTCATATCTTCTCGTACTGTGAGAGTCAGCTGAGAGATTGCATAATTGACAGCAGCGTTAGCTGTTATATATTTAAAACCAACTGGGAGCTCCACCAGACCTGCCAAGCGTAGAGATATTGGCAAATCCGTCGTTTAACCCTTTCAACACGATTTTTTTATTTGGAGAAGATAAAAGTTTTTATTTAGACTGTTTTACGATATTATAGGTCAAAGGTATCTTTTATATTAGAAAATGAAAATTAAACCGCAAAACTTTGTTTACGTTTTCCTAATACAAAGGAATCAAATTAAATCAATTTAAAAACATTTAGTCTGGTAAAATATTTACTGGCAATACGGTGTACCAGGCGTCTCGAAAGGGTTAAGGAGTAGGTCCATGATCAGCGGTGAACATCCACTAGCTAATGATGATAGTATTATATTAGACACAGATAAGTAATTAAATTGGGATTGAAACTATTGAAGTATAATTATACATTGTAGGGTTCGTGCTTGGGCGCGTTCAGTTCGACGTTCCCGGTGGCGTTCCTGGAGCCACATCTGAACAAACACAACCAGTTCTCGCTGCTCAACAGAATCGCTGACCATTCACTAGAAGCCCAGGGTGAGTAATATACCAAATAATAATTGCGGTGGACAATGGTGGTAATTCTGCTATAGCACAACTTAATTTTATTCTCTCCCTATCTTCTTTTAATGCCACACGCCAAAACGAGACAGCGAATATTTTTAGCGAGTACCGAAACCTACATTTCTGTCAAAAGGCACAAAAAATGTTGCGGTTTTGCGTATCGGCATTTTTAATCGGCATGTTCCGAGGTCACGTGTAAATTTGTATGTAGAACTTTATTTTGACGTGTCTAAACAAAACTGACAGCGCCAAAATTGTTGCTATCTCGTTTTGGTGTTTGGCATTAGAAATAGATAGGGGAGCCTAAATTCAGCTAAGTTGTGTTAAAGCTTAATTTACACGATTAGTAGTCCTCTATTTTATTCATTCATCTATACATATAATAAAGTCGTAAACGAGGCGTGTCTGTACAATGAATATTTTTTCAAAAAAACCATCCATACAGGTTGTAGTTGTATGTTACTGGAGCCAAAAATATAGTTTTCAGAAATTTTGTCTGTTTATCTGTGCGTTTGTGCACGCTAATCTCAGAAACGGCTGAACCGATTTGTATGCTGTTTTTACGGTCGCATTGTGGCACGCTTCCTCTAACATTTGGTGTTTGTTTCATCTATCTATCATTGATCATTCATTCTTATTAAGATCGGAGAAAATTATTTATGTATAATTTCGCTCTTACCGAATGCCCACGCGGACGGAGTCGCGGGCACAGCTAGTCCATGGTATATGTGTACTAATGATATTCCATTAATAGATATAATGTCGAAAATGGAGCAATGCATGCCGACACTGGAGACGATCCTCGGCGAAGTGGACCAGTTCGTGGAGTCCGATAAGACGTACAACGAGGCTCCGCACATCATCGACGTGGTCCTGCCACTGCTCTGCTCCTACCTGCCTTTCTGGTGGGCGCAAGGTCCTGACAACGTGACGCCAACGGGAGGGTGAGCTATTTTATACACACGTACATATACTCACGCCGATATCCCATAAGGGTAGGCAGACATATTACATACATACATACAGTCACGCCTCTTTCCCATTGGGGTAGGCAGAAACTACTTCTTTCCACCTATTACGATTGTTTAAGATAGCAAAGTGGCTATTCGCAGCCCACATTTCGCCCCTACGAGCAACGAGACGTGTCGGATGGCGAACCACGATGCCGCCATTTTATAAGGTTCAAAAATTTTAAAGTTCTACATTACGCTCCCATGGCTTAGTGGACAGGAAAGGAAAAAGGATTAGGTAGGTATCTTCATGCAAAAACCAGCGGGTAGATTTTAGTCGAACTATTACAGTCTCAAAGGCCCTATTTCAACATAAATACTGCGGTATACTTCATCAAAATCGGTCCACTGGAATTGAAGATACGGCTTGATCCCTGTTTTAGTAGCCGCCGTTAACGTACAAGAGATCAAGTAAATGGAGGTCTTGGCTTTTTTATAATAAATCTATGATTGTTTCGAGATTTCCCACGTAGCGGAAAAACGACATTCACGCAGACGGAGCCGCGGGCAAAAGCTAGTAGTAAATAATAATCACAAACATCCACATAGCTGGCTCAACAGTTAACAATTTCGTGGCCTTGTAGAGGCAATTACAGGCCACTATAATGTCAACAAACATTTATATGAGATGAATTTGTCCAACACCACGGTACGTCGACATTGTAACACGGTAGAAGAAACTTTGGAACGCTTGCTATGCTATTGTGATGTAATGGCCGGAATGCGAATTGATCTTCTAGAGTTGCCATATTCCAGGCCAAAGGACTATCGACCCTTTACTTTTAAGGCAAAATCTAGTCTAATGCTGGCTATTCTTAAATAAATATTATAAGAGAACTAAAGTTAAGCACAACTGGGACAGTACAAAATATCCTATAGGGTCGAAGTACGTCAAGGCATATATTTGCCTTTCACAGTTGGGGCATTAAGATAAGATCTACAGAATGGTGTGTTTTTTCAACAGGAACCACGTTACGATGGTGACAGCTGAACACATGAACCAACTGCTGAAGAACGTGCTGAAACTCATCAAGAAGAATATCGGCAACGAGAACGCACCTTGGATGACTCGCATCGCGACCTACACCCAGCAGATCATCATCAACAGCTCCGAGGAACTGCTGAGGGATGCCTTCCTACCTCTGGCAGAGAGGGTTAGGAAGAGGACGGATAACATGTTCCATAAGGAGGAGAGCTTAAGAGGATTCATTAAGGTTAGTGCATGAATGATTAAATAGACAGAGTACTATATTACGGACACAATAATATATTCCTGACAGCGTACTATATTCCCGACAGCGTACTATATTCCTGACAGAGTACTGTATTCCTGACAGCGTACTATATTCCTAAGAGAGTACTATACTATATGGTTTTGGTCATTTAGAAATGATGAATAAGATTCGATTGACGAAACGAATATGAGTGGAAGTGTGGCGCCCATGGAAAACTTACCTTAATCAAATCAACAACTTGTTTCAACAAGGTCAAGTTCTCAGCACCCTTAATCAAAGAAAGTGTATGAAAAGATCTATAAATGTGTATGAGGCGAGAGAGGTGTGTCAGGATCGTAATATGTGGCGAACTATAGTCTCTGCCTGCCCTTATGGGGTACCGGCGTGAGTGTATTGAAACAAGTTTTTAATTTAACAATATAGGTTTTTCCCGGGCGCCCTCTTCCGACACTCACATTCGCCCGATATATTCGTTTCGTTATTCGAATCTCACTCATCCTTTCTAAATAACCAAACCATAATTACATAATAATGCATTTTTTTTATTTTGATTAAATTTGTAAATTCATGGTTACCCGAGAATGTTTGTGTAGTTAGTAAATTGTCTACCCGTATAACAGCTAGTAAATTTCTTCCCAGTCTTCGACCGACGACACGTCTCAGGTGGAGTCGCAGATCCAAGAAGATTGGCAGCTGCTGGTCAGAGACATCTACTCGTTCTACCCGCTCCTCATCAAGTACGTGGACCTGCAGAGGAACCACTGGCTGAGAAACAACATTTCAGGTTTGTTTTTAATGCACTTAACAAGTGATACGGAGAGCGTCGGTGTGCAGTGTCGGCGTAATTATAGCTCTCGGTGACACTCCATACCTGTCTGCGAGTGCTGTGCGAACGAGTTGAGGTCGGGCCTTTTCTTTCGGGTTGAGATGAGGCACTTAATAAATAGTTTATCACTAGTATATTCCGATTGTAAAACTACTTTTTTTAACACCTCCCGCATTAGGATTAAATTCCTGTGTCGCGGGGACTTCACAAACATTCAAATAACGGGAACACAGAACACCCAGACTCGGAACAACAATTTGTGGTTCACACAAAGGTGTTGTCCCGTGTGGGGATCGAACCCACAGCACTCGACAGCGCAGCGGAAAAGCGACCGCTTAAACCACTGCGCTATCCGTGCAGTCAATTATTTACTTTGTATATGTTCCTATTCTTCTTTTGTACATTTTGTTCGCTCTCATGTGTTGTTAATTTTATTTGTTGCGCTTGACCTGAATACATGTGATTCTTTCTTTCTTTCTTTCTTTCACCGGGATATTGGGGCAGCAACGTTGTCCTATTATTAAATCAAAATCTACCCTGATCTCCAAGAAACCTGCCGAGCGTAGAATTATGGTAAATCCCCACTTTTTATGGAGGAGGCTCATGTCCAACATTGTACTTCTGCGAGCTGACGATGACGGCGTCGACGACAGAAAACGACAATATTATGACTAAGTAGACATAATATGCGCCGTGGGAATGCAATGAGGAACTTTAATACTTTTGAACCATATAAAATGGCGGCGTCGTGGTTCGCCACCCGACACGTCTCATTGCCCGCGGAGGCGAAATATGAGCTGCGGATAGCCCCTTAGCTACACCAAACGATCGTAGCAGGTGGGAGGAAGTGGTCTCTGCCTACCCCAATGGAAAAGAGACGTGACTGTATGTATGTATGTACTATGGTCTCTGCCTACCCTTATGGGATATCGGAGTGAGTGTATGTATGTATGTATGTAGATATAATACATGGATAGATATAGTACTCTTTTATCACCATGATGTAATTCCACTGCTGAAAACGGGAAGTTCACTACTGGATATAAGCCTCATTAGAACAAAGGTATTTGCCATAATCTCCGCACGCTTGCCACGCTCGGCAGTCATTTTGGAGATTGCAGTAGATTGTGATTGAATAACAGGATAACGCCGCTGCCCACTATCCTGGCGCATCCCTCAGCTGGTATCCACGGCGTTCACGGGATGGGATGGAGTGACGCAATTATTATACCGGCGCCACATAACATCTCTTTGTTCTGCACTTATTAACGCTGTTTGTTACAAAAAATCTCCAAGCGTGATGTATAAGGTGGTCGTATCGTAAACTGCCATTTCTCCGAGACAACCTTTGTTACCTTATCTTAACCTGTGTAATGTTGCTTCACTTCAGTTCTTGGTTTATGGCGTTTGACCAATGTGGTACAATTCTGCCAGTATCCAGTTATGAAAGTGTCATAAACTTAGGGGGTGGTGATCGGTGAAGATAGAGAATTTTGGTATCGAAAAGACAGAAGGTCCTTCGACGGAAAGTCCTGCCTGTATAATGTTAGAGAGAAAAAGATATGAATTGACAGGATTAGATTGGCCAATATTAATTATTAATCATCAAATAGTCAATATTAGTCATTAAATAGTCAATGTTAATCATCAGTTTAGATCAGAGGTTCCCAGGCTTTTTTATCTCATAGACCACTTTCAAAATTCAGCTGGTTCCGGTGGACCCCCTGCAGCTACATTTCTACCATATTCCCAAAACTCGACAAAAAATGTGAAGATTAGATCTAACTATGGAAATTTGCGTACGCCAACATAGACCTCCGTCGAGTCTCCCGCAGACCTGGACCAGTTTGGGAACTAACGGTCTTATTCATAAAAACTTACTAAAGGTTTATAAGGTCGTTTTAAGAAAATTCT
>WUAW01003016.1:4203-15651 GCA_017165845.1 Thaumetopoea pityocampa | reverse complement strand
TATAACAACTATAGATTAATAAAAGTTAGTACCCAAGAATCGACGAATTTTATATTATATGTTTTAAAATTGTTCTACAGTTATTAAATAATTTACTTTGTCATGGACATATTTATCTATTTATGTATTGTATTTATCTATATAAGTAAGTGTATCATTGTCTAGTACCTAAGACACAGGGTATCCTAGTTTGGGACTAGATCAACGTGTGTGAAAGTGTCAAGAATATTATTATTATTATTACTATACAAAGAAAAAAAATATTTATTCCATAGCGACTATATTGGACTTCAAAAGCAATGGAAAAGGCTTTGATGCTGATGTATCGTTATTATTCGTGAAGCGCGCACATTACAAAGATCACGTCACGTATATCACAAAGCCCACCCGGGAGCGATCCCCTTGGGGTCCGACGCAGCACTTTCAGCGTCCACACGTGTATCTATCCACTCCAACATCTGTTGCAATAAATCAACACGACATAATACTGATGTCAGGTTATGGAATATATATTGTACTAGCTTTTGCCCGCGGTTCTGCCCGCCTAAATATCGGTTTTTCGCTACATGGGAAATTCCGAAACATGGGAAATTCATTCATTCAATATTTGTCTAGCATGTCGGAAAGCAATACGATTACGAAGAAATCATGATACACACTCGGAGGGGTTCTCGAATATATAGGAAGTCTACGTAAGCAGAGCAGCGGGCAGCAGCTAGTTACATATACTGTTATACTACAAACGAATATATTTTTTATATTGTGTGAACGATAAACACACTGACATGGACGACAGATTCCCCTTTGCTCGTACAAAACTCTAACAATGAAAATAACAAATACAATGGCAAGACAAAAATAGAACACTTCACAAAATTTGACGTGCTGAAGCAGCTCCAATGATTTATTGTTCGGACAGTTTGCGTTGGATTGCCGCTCGGAACAGAGCTAATGGAGTCGCTTCATAACACGCTTCACATCTTTTGTATACCTGCAGATTAGCGCATCAACTGGAGATTCAGATATCCATCTTACATCTAGGTCACTACTCCAACACTTTAGGATCGCAATGTCCATTAGTTCTGCGAGCTATGTCAATCCACTGCTGAACATTGGCCTTCTACTCAAAAGGAAAGAATTTGCCATAATCTCCACGCTTGGCAGGTGTTTTGGAAATCATAGTAGATTTTGATTACTGCACTGCTGCTCATTATCCTGGTACCTTAGCTGGTTCTCACAGTATTACACGGTAAGAGATAGATGGAGTAATACCATTGTTATGGTGGCGTCACGCAGCATATATGTATAACTAGCTTTTACTCGCGGCTCCGCCCACGTGAATATCGATTTTCCGCTACTTGAGAAATCTCAAAATAGATTTACATAAAAAGTCTTAGAACCACTTTTACGTGACCTCTCGCACCTAACGGCGGCTACGAAAACAGGGATCAAGCTGTATCTTCAATTCTACTGGACCGATTTCGATGAAAAATGTCACAAGATTTAAGTGGGAATAGTACCCTTAAGATGGAAATACTTTAACCAAAATCTACCCGCGGCCTAATCCCCCTCCTGATCAGGGGAGGTCCATACCCCTGTAGTGGGGACGATGTGGACTGGAGATGATAATAGTATAGATAAATTATAAAAGTTGTGTAACAGTAAACTGGCGAAGTGCTCGTCCAGTACGGTGATAGTTTAGAACAGGGATTCCCAAACTGGGTTCCGTGGAACCTAGGGGTTCCGTAAAATAGTCATCAGGGTTCCGCCAGAATTATTTTTTATTAGCTATTAAATAATACCACGGTTACAAATATTATTTTGACATAGTGCAAAATATGTGATGACAAGGACTCATTACTTTTATATAAATAGGTAGGTAGTTAGCGAGCATTCAGCCCGGACTATGTATGGCCCAGCAGCGCAGGTAGCCAGAGACACATTAAAATTAAAACTTTAAATTAAGAATAATGTGTTTCAATTATTTTACTCATTTCATAAAGAAAATGTTGTTGATTTGTAATCATTTGATATGGGGTTCCATAAAATAAAAGGTATTTGGTTGGTGTTCCATTATCTTTAAAATTTAGGAACCCCTGTTTTGTGGACTGTGGCACTACGGTAGGTACACTTTCAGTGACGGAATATCAATGTTAGAATGCGAAACTTAGGACTGGGTACTGTGCTATCGGACAATGTATATATTTAAGGTAATAAATCTTGCTATTTTTGCTTAACAGCTGTTTTCTTCCGATCCGCTGTACCCAATCTACGTAACATATTTTTTTGACATTTTCCAGTAAATGTATATCTATTTGATCCCACAAGAACGTGTTATGAGTTGACATATAATATGAATTGGATTCACTGTATCTAATTGTATATACTTAGCTAAACATCCATGGCTTGGGTACAAATATTCGTGATAATCACACAAATTATTATCCCTACGGAGATTCAAACCCATGAGTCATTAGCTCAGCGAGCAGGGTCACAACTATGGGTAGTTGTGACCCAATCAGTTCATAAAATAAAAAAAGCTTATGTAATTTTTCGACCATTTAACTGTAATAAATTGAACTATGATAGCTTTTGCCAGCGGCTCTGCCCGCGTGAATGTCGGTTTTCCGCTACATGGGAAATCCCGACAAAATCATAGATTTATATAAAACTAGCTTTAGCCCGCGGCTCCGCCCGCGCGAATGGCGGTTTTCCGCAACATGGGAATCCCGACATAATCATAGATTTATGTAAAAAAAAGTAATAACCACTTTTACTTGACCTCTCCTACCTTAGCGGTGGCTACTAAAACAGGGATCAAGGTGTATCTTCAATTCTAATACACTGATTTTGATGAAACTTGCCGCATTATTTACATCGGAATAATACCTTTAAGATTGTTACAGTTTGACCAAAAATACCTGTTGTTTTTTGCGTGAAGCACGAACAAACAAACAAACATCGACGGATTTAGTTTTAGAAGCTCTTGATTAGTTGAATTGAGTAGTTGGTTTTTAGTCGTTCTCAGTAGTTTTTTTAAATATCTATGATTTAAAAAATTGTTAAATTGTTAAATATCAACAAATTTTGTAATAGTATATAGACACACATACACTCACGCTAATATCCCATAAAGGTAGGCAGAAACCACTTTTTTCTACCTACTACGATCGTTTAATGTAGCATAGTGGCTATCCGCAGCCCACATTTCGTCTCCGCGGACAACGAAGGCAAGACGTATCGGGTGGCGACCCACAACACCGCCATTTAATAAGGTTCAAAAGTGTTAAAGTTCCTCATTGCGTTCCCACGGCTTAGTGGAGAGGAAAGGAAAGAGTATGAGGTAGGAGAGTGTACCTACTGAGCAAGGAATATGGAGTTTAGGAAAAGGACTATAGGATATATACTACTATCTCGGAAGGAGTAGGAAGAGACAGTAGTAGCTCGGGGCGCCGGGGTCGCTTACCCGTATACTTAAGTCTATTTGCCGGACAGGCTAAAAGAGCAAATACTACGTGGTATAAATTAAATTTGTATAAATATAATAGAGCCATTATATTCTATTCTGCTGTCGTGTTCACGCGTATATCTGAAATATCACGCAGATAGATAGTATCAGATTTAGACGAAGTTTGACCAAAATTATTTGCAAAGACCACAGGGAGAGTATTTTATTAAAATGATGAAAATCACCGAGCTCAAACTTCAACAACTATTAAAGTGAACTTAGCAAATTGTTGGAATTCCCATTATTGTAATGGATGCCTTGTGGGCAGCCTCAACAGACCTGCGTCCATTTATCATTTTTATTTCACAATTTTTCACCAAGCAACCCGAATTCGTCTGCATACTTTTCGTTCCCAAGAAGGATAAACACTTGAAAGGGTTGAACAATTATTCACTGAAATATTTGAAACTTGAAAGTGACTAGTTACCACAATAATGTAGAAATCGAGATTTAGATACAAGATTAACCCCGTCGGTATTATGGAACAGAATTAGTTATACAGTTAAAACAACTTAAATTCCAAGTTACGAAAAGTAAATAATAACTTCGTCCATCGTTTGAGATTCATCACTAGTTATCTAAACAAATATCAAATTTTATAAAAAAAAAAGATATTTAAAAAACCTACTAAGATTGAGTAATTAAAAGCTTCTAAAACAAATTCCGTCGTTGTTTGATTGTTTGTTTGATTGTTCGAGGTTCACGCAAAATCAGCGGGTTGATTTTGATCAAACTGTTACAGCCTTAAAGGTACTACTCCAACTTAAATACTGCGGCATATTTTATCAAAATCAGTCAAGTAAAATTTAAGATACAGTTTGATCCCTTTTTTAGTAGTTTAGTATTATTTTTTATGACATTTTGCCATTTTTCGGATGACTTCATAATTCCATCGGTGTAGAACGGCTTCTTGTCGAAAAACGGCCAAGTGATTTTCAGCGGCGCCGGCGCTTCGGTTGGCCAACCATTAAAACAGTTTTATATATCAAAACAATGACATATGATATATGCAACAGCGCTTCTACCTCCACCTGCTCATTCTGAGATTCAGGCTGAAACATTATTTTGTCTAATATAGATGCATATTGGATAATCAAATTCTATCATCTAAGAACTGTTGTTTGCTCTAACGTAAAATTTATCATTATTTGACAATATATAGAACGTAGTATTATTTATTCAAGTTCAATAATTTGATTTTGAAATTCATCAATGGATAGAGACGCTTTTGCATCTAGACCCTTTGTATCATAATAACAGGTCTAAAAGCTTAGTAAAGAGTGTAAATTTGCATATTATAAATTTGCTTTAGTTTCTAAAAGGTCTTATAGATCTCAGTTGTTATTTCTTGAAATCTCAGGGTATTCTTTGTTAAATACTTAAATGAAAATAGTTATGGTGCTTTTGAGAATTTATATTGGCTTCACCTTCAAATCCTAATGTCTGGTGTCCTAACCAGCGAAGCACGACAACATAAGGATTGAAACTCCAGGTGCTGTAGGTGTGATACTCTGATTGGAAGATATTGCAACTTCTATAACATGGCCACAAGCGAAAGCACTTTAAATATAAAGTGGCATCACGATCAACATGACCAGCCCGCGGAAGACAACTATTCGTCATGAACCTCCTTCTTAACACGTTCCATGCCACGTGTACCATTTATGGTACACGTTAAACTTGTCCACCAGGCCACGTATACCATAAATGGTACACGCAGACCCAGAGTTTCATGTCTTTTTCTAGACCTTATCGCAAGTTTAGGAGTCAAATTGTTGTTATCATCACCATAATATAAATAATTAACTATTTTTTTCTAAATTCTAGTATTGGTATAGATTTATGATGCCGGGTATTATATAAAACCCAAGGGTTTACAACTGTTGTATTTAGGAAAAACTCAAATGGCCTGTACGATAAGTCGGGCAAAAACGGCTTGGCAGGGAACGTGTTAAAATGGAGGAATTTGCCATAATCTGCACGCTTCGCAGGCGTCTTAGAGATCGCGGTAGATTTTGATCAAACATCAGGATAACAGTGCTGCCAATCATCCAAGTACATTCCTTATCTGAATCTCACAGCATTCACGAAGAACGATAATAATAATATTCTGGACACTCGCACACAGTGATCTAGTCCTAAACTAGGATTTCCTATATCTTCGGTACTAGACAACGATATACATACTTATATAGATAAATACTATACATAAATGGATAAATACGTCCATGACACGGAACATTTGTGCGCATTATACAAAGTTTGTTTTTATCTGGATTCGAACGCGGGACACATTAAGACAATTAAAATACAAGGTTTCAATGTAAACAAATATATTGTGTAGAAAATTTTAAACAGAACGTTCGAATGAAAATTAAACACTAGTTTCATAGAACGCTTTGATCTCATCTGACATTGTTGTATATTTCACAGCTTAAATGTTCACATGAAAGAAACAACATCTTTATAATATTTACTCAATAGACACATTGAAAATTAGACCTGTATTTTTATTTATTTATTTATTCACTAGCAGTTACACGCAGCTCTGTCCGCGTAGACATAACAACTAGTTCGTAAATTTAATCAAATAAACTTTGCAATACTTCTATTTTTTAACCGTTTGCAACAAAGAACTCTAAAAATCAAGTTCGTTGCATTGCAGTAAAACATACTCTAAATATTATTCCATACTATAAACAATAATTGAGCGAAAATCCTGTCAAAAGTTCAGTGGTTTCATGAGTGATTAAGATCTTATTTCAAAACTACAGTCACAAAATTAAAAGAAGATTATTTCGGTCTCTATATCGATAAGAAAGTATATACTGTTTAAAATTTTTGAAAAATATTATATGTATAAATTTGACTCAAATGCACACCACATCTAACGTTACCTCCATAAATTAATTTATGTTGGTAAGGGGCTGTCCATAGGCCGTCATATGTCACAAGTCACAAGTCACAAGTTGTCATATTTTTGAAACCGCCTTTCCCCTGGTGTGACATCACATATTTTTCAATTTTATTCAGGACAGCGAGCGAGTACTCGCCGACGCTTTAAACCTACCTAAACTTAATAAATATAGATCAAGTTTGTAATTTTTTTTTATTCACATGTATATAATATTATGCGTTTGAATATTTTAAATTTTGACATGTAACGTCACAAAGTTTTTGACACCCCTGCCCGTTGTCACACAATATCACATTTTGGTGATACCCGCCCCCCGACTTGACGTGTGACGTAATTTATAGATGACCCCTAACATCAGATGTCGTTTTAATAGTATCAGTCAAATCGAAAAGAAATAACCACTCCATACAAACCTTTATTAGATCAGAAACGTGTAATTGAAGGCACCATTGTTGTAACCAAATCCCAATACTTCTATTTAATTCATTCCTTTGTACCACAGAACAAATACACATTCGGTTACCATTTATGACAAAGAAACACAAAGTATTTACGATTGTGGCATAAAACAGGCAGTACATTGAAAATAACAAGCAGCGAGACACGTAAACAACGGTCGCAATAAAACAGTGCGACGCACAAGGCTAAGATACCTCTGTAGAAGCGCCTGTGTAAAATTTCAAAGCGCGCCAAAGATTATATAAAAGGAATTATGAACAGATGGGACAATACAATTAATAATACCATATCATTATCAGCATTGTTATTATCAACCCGTAGCAGCCCACTCCTGAACGTCGGATTCTTCCAAGGCGCGCCACTTAGACCAATCTTCGGCTGCACGCATCCAGTAGCTGCCAGATACTTTTCGCAGATCGTCGCCCCAACTAGCTGGGGGGTGTCCCACACTACGTTTGCCCAAACACGGTCTCCACTGCAGAACTCGCGTGCTCCAACGTCTGTCGGTTCTGTGACATGTGACCAACCCACTGTTACTTCAGCTTGCTTACTTACTACCCCAATATACCGAATTCCAATATACAAAAGTGGTCCGAAAAGGGTCGTGGGTTCGATTCCGGTCCCGTATCACTGAGTTATTTCAGACTTATAGCCTACATTACCAATGTACTCAACGGAGAAGGAAAACTTTGTGAGGAAACCTGCATGCCGGTATGGGTGTGTGAAGTTTATTAACATGCACCGGGTCAGCGTGGTAGACTACAACGTAATTCCCCTCCTGATCAGGGGCGATCCGTGCACTTGTAGAGGGGTTGAATATGGACTGGGGATGACTGAATTCCACGAAGCTAATAATTCTTTATTCAACACCCTCAGCTGGTAAGGGTCCATTACAAACATACCGCATTAGTAGAATATTAGAGATCGCTCTTATTACTTCAGACTCACTCAAAATGCTTCTTATTACTTCAGACTCACTCAAAACGCTTCTTATTACTTCAGACTCACTCAAAACGCTTTTTATTACTTCAGACTCACTCAAAACGCTTCTTATTACTTCAGACTCACTCAAAACGCTTCTTTAATGATACGTACGTATGAATTTGATGATAGCGTTGTTTCATCTCTGGACAGCAACGTTGTACTGCTATTTAACAAATATCTGCAGCGGCATATAACTTATATAAGTTACCTCTTGAAGTTTTCTTTTTTCGTTGAGTAAATGTAACACAATGTTACGGGACTGGGATTGAATCCGCTTTTTCAATCGTAAGTCTTCCTAAGTACTACTAGACCACCAATGTATCTATTCATAATTATTCAATAATCGTTTCAATTTAATAATAATATCGTTTCTGTTTTAAATTTATTCTATGAAAGACAAGCGAAAGGAATGCACAATTATGGTCCGTTATTAAAGGAAATATTTTCCCTTTGGTCCAGTTATAGCACAGGCGCGGCGAGTAATTGGCAATTATTCTTTGATTGTTATAGAACAAATTTTATAACTCTACTTTTTATTAAATCATTATGAAAATGATATTTACTGAACGGCAATATAGTAAAAACAGTATTATGCCATCTCCTTCCTGTTGTCGCAAGAACTGGCTAAGGGATTTCCCAAGGTGATAGGTATTATTGAAATCGATAGTCTAAACTTCGTGAAATTTACCCTGTCTAACAGAAAGAGATTTAGTGCTCTTAGTAGTACTAGAGAACATTAATAAAGTGAATTCGTAAATTTTCATCAAAACTAATGAAATAAAAATTAAAAGTGTTTTCCTATGTTTTTTTTTAGCTCTTCGTGACTCATCTACTGAGTAGTAAAAATCAGATTTTTTTTTCGTTGTGTAAAATAAAGACATTTTTATTATGTAAAATCCAGTTTTCTTGTGTAAAATCTCCACTTTCGTGTAGAATATTATTGTGTTAGTTCAAACGAGTGGACTCTACCTTAAGAGTAGAGATGCATCTACATCAAGATCGGAACGGTAGGTACATCTATCAAAAAGTTGCCCGAAAACAATGAATATAATGAATGCATAGGAATCTTGGAATTACTTTACTGCTCTTAGTGTTGTTTTTCTGTAAAATAACCATCCATGTTATGCACACGTACTGTCTCTTATTACTCCTTCCGATATAGTAGTATCCTATATTCTATAGTCCTTTTTCTAAATTCCATATTCCTTGCTCAATACACCTTTCCTACCTAATCCTCTTTCTTTTTCTCTTGCAAAACTGGCATAAAGATAGATATGATACCAAGAATAAAGATAGGCTAGGAATCATTGTCATCACTATCACATAGCTGTTTTAGTTAATTCTATATAAAAACTGCACAGCCTTGATTTGTCACTTTATAGAGCAGAACCTAGTTCGTTAAGTAGTGGTTACGTCTCGCAAGACTTGTCAGACTTATAGTAAGTATAAAAACAATACGAATACAATATGTAAAAACAATACAAAATAATTTACTGAAGCAAGACCAATACTGGGTGAGCCTCGTCTCGATTTTGTATAGGTAACTACTAAAACCTGATTTATTGATGTCTGACTAGACTAGGTGAATCTCGCGGCGGTCTTGGATATGCATAATAGTACAGTAGATGTCTGAGAATGACAATGGTGCTGATTCTGATATCTTTTTCTAATATCAAACGCCAAGGTAACATAGCAAACATTTATAGCGAGTACCGACCTATATTTGTGTTAAACAGTTCAAAAAAAATGTTGCATTTTGCGTATCTTTTAATTTTGACGTGTGTAAACGAAACTGACAGGACCAAAATTGTAGGTATCTCGTTTTGGCGTTTGACATTAGAAAAAGATAGAGACTAAATTTAGTTAAGTTCTGTTACCGCAGAATCACCTCCAATAGCTACCTACTGTTAGGTGGGCTCCATGCTCTTTTACCATATCCATGGTAAAACAATATTATTAGTGAAGTCATCAAAATTATTAGGAGTATAAAACACAGACAGAACAATCCATTTAAACAGAGTATTACAAACGAGCCTATCTGAATGTTGCGAAACGTGATATATGCAATTTCCAGTAGTGTTCAAATTCGAAACAAGTGAGTGTATAAAAATTGAACTTTTTGTTTATGAGAGGAAAGTTCTAGACGAAATGCTTTTTAATCCAAGTTTTAGTACACAGTGAGTTGCAAATGCAAGTTAGGATAGAACATGAAATAGTATTAAACTATACATATACTTAGTAATGGACAGGCAATGTAGACATAATCATCGACATAACCATCACCATCACCACCATCATCATTGTCATCATCAGTCCGTCTAAGTCCTACTGGACATAACCTAAAAAGGTGGGATTTGCCATAATCTCTACGCTTGGCAGCCATCTTGGAGATCGCAGTAGATTTTGATTATATCGCAGTAGATAACGCTGCTCATTATCCTGGGACATACCTTAGCTAGTTTTCGCAGCATCCAGGGAAAGATATGGAGTGACGATATTATCACGCCGGCAACAGACAGCCAATATTCACCGTCTCAACTCCATATTCGTCTCCAACACAGGGGCATGGACTTCCGCTAAACAGGTTGGGGTTTAGGCTGTAATCTACTACGCTGGCCTCGTGCGGGTTGGTAGATTTCACACACCCATGTGAGCATGCAGGTTTCCTCACGATGATTTCCTTTTCCGTTAAGTACATTGGTGTTTACAATGTAGATCGTACAGAGTTAGAAATAACTCAGTGGTACGGAACCGGGATCGAACTCGCGACCTTAGGATCACAAGCCGTGTTTAGCACCACTACACCAGCAATCTCGTACTTCGCCTATATTATAGCAGTGTTATATNCTCCGTTAAGTACATTGGTGTTTACAATGTAGATCGTACAGAGTTAGAAATAACTCAGTGGTACGGAACCGGGATCGAACTCGCGACCTTATGATCACAAGCCGTGTTTAGCACCACTACACCAGCAATCTCGTACTTCGCCTATATTATAGCAGTGTTATATTAGCGCAAATCCTGTGATGATGAGGCTTCGAGACATTAAGAGAACACTTATTAGTTTTAATATTTTCGTACCTAATTTAACCAACAGCCCTAGCTAGCTCTTCTACTTCTTGAAAATGGCAACGTAGTATGCAGAACAGTTAACTGATGGCTAGGAAAGATTTCTGCGTTAAAATAGCTATAGCCACTTTTCATCAGATGAGCTGCAGTAATCACTTATCATCGGATGAGCTATAATAGCTATTTATCATCAGATGGGCTACTATCGTTATTCATCAATAGATGGGCTGCTGTAACCACTCATCATCAGATGAGCCACCATAGCCAGTAATCATCAGAGGGTCTAAAATAGTCATTCTTCATCAGATGAGCTACGATAGTAACTCATCATTTGATCGGCTGCATTACTATTTAAAGGCATCTACGCCATTAATATAAACTTAAAAAAGTCTTTGCTCTTTCGAGATTTATTTTCAAAAAAAAAGCAAGATATTTAGGGAAATCTAAAAATTCACGAACCAAATGGAGTTATTACGTCATCCGTTTAAGCGCCCAACTTATTATACTCAAA